>CM064541.1:34226709-34308860 GCA_032716605.1 Paralithodes platypus | reverse complement strand
TATGTGACGGTTTTGGACATTTCTCATATTTACCGGGATAATACACATTTTAGTTTAACCCGTGGAGCCCCGGCTAGTTATAATATTTTGTTCACCCCAGTCCCAAGCCTTTTTCACTTCTTATTTTTTGTTTGCTAAAATGGAAGACAAGGATGAGAAATGAAAAAAAAAAAAAAAAAATCACCTCGGATATTTTTTTTTTTTGGGGGGGGGGGGGCCTCAAAAAAATGTGTTGAGCCAAAATGGAAGAGAATGGTGAGAAATGAAGAAACAAATAAAAAAAAACTCACCTTGGTCATTTGGGGGTGGGGGGGGGGGTCGAAAGTTCGTCTCCCCCGCATGACCACCCGCCCGGGAGCACTAGGGTGAAAACTGAGTATGGCATTGTACCGCATACATCCTAAGGAGTGTCTCATATAAATCTCAAGCCTCTAGCTCCCATACGACCGGAGTAATGAAGGTTCAAAGTGGCGGTGAACTAAGGGTGTAAAGTATCCCCACTAAGCCCACCACCACCAGCCGCGCGGCTGTCTTGGCCCGCTCACACCTACCGGCCCGGCTCCCACACACACTACGGTACCTCCCCCTCCTATTCTCCCGCCATTTCCTACCTTACGAGCCACGTAACTGATTTTAATATGTCGGACGCACGTGATGCGTCGCTGGGAGTTGGTGATCAAACACTGCCGACGCATCACGTGCGACGCTGGGTCTCACTGGGTTAAATAGGAAAGTCTAGGGGATGAAAACGATCAGTAGATTACCATCACCTCACTTACTTTATTTTGTCGTAAATGTTTGAACAACAATGTATTTTACAGTATTTACAATAGTTGCTCGAAGTTTCTCCCACCCTCGTTGATACAGGCTTGGGCTCGGCGCATAAGAGACTGTCGCACTCTTTCAAATATCCCTGGTGTGTTTCTTACTTCTCTGCATGCCTCTTGAACTCGTTGCCACAGTTGCTGACGGATGTTGATTTGTGTAGCATACACCCTGCTCTTCAAGTGTCCCCAAAGATAAAAGTCAAGTGGAGTTAGGTCTGGTGATCTAGGTAGCCAGGTGATGGGACCACCACGGCCTATCCACTTATCAGGGTACATAACATTAAGGAAATCCCTCGTACCTCGCGCAAAGTGAGCTGGAGCCCCATCCTGTATGAACCACATTTGTCTACGTGTTCTGAGAGGCACATCTTCAAGTAGTATGGGTAAGTCATCCTGAAGAAATCTGGTGTACACATTGCCTGTAAGTCGTTGTGGTAACATAAACGGTCCGATTACATGGTCACCAAGAATACCGGCCCAAACATTAATCGAAAAGCGTTCCTGATGTCCCCTCGTTGTTGTTGCATGTGGATTTTCTGCTGTGATGCTGTTCTGGGGTGATGGTAATCTACTGATTGTGTTCATCCCCTAGACTTTCCTATTTAGACTAAAATGTGTAATATCCCGGTAAATATGAGAAATTTCCAAAACCGACACATAGTAAAGTATATTTATTATTGCTGGGTCTATTCATTCTGAAATTTATGAAAGGTATTTATGAAACACCCTGTATATATATACAGTATATAATTATATTATATACCGGTATATATTATATATATATATATATATATATATATATATATATTATTATACAGTACATAATTATGGTCGTGATTGTGATAGTGGTGGTGATAATAATTGTGGTTGTGATGGTGATAAATAATTTAACTTCAAACCCACCACTCTTGAGCATTGGGAGTTATGTTTTGAATTCTTTCCTACCATTATCGTTTAACCCGGCAAGTGCCGGAAGACTTAAGAGTTTCCCCGGGCGACTGCGGGAAGACTCTTAAGATCCTGGGCCTAAAAAAATCCATTTAAAACACTCCAAAAAAACTTTGTTTTTTTGCCCCTGGGCCATGCCAAATATCACTCCTCCACCTCCCCTCCTTCCCCACTTCCCTCCCCTCCTTCAGTTATCACCTATTTTCCCTGTTATTCCCTTATTCTGTGGTCTATTTTCGTGCTAACAATAGCGAGTTGGTAGCAGGGCGTTGTCATCACTGTTACCAAGCGTGGGAAAGAGCGAGAGAGAGACTATTGCGTAACAGTCTCTCTCCAGACAAGAGGAGGGGAGGGAGGTTGCCTCAGCCATACATTATGTAACTCCCGGCCTGTATCGCCGATTTTGACCATCCAAACGCTGTTTCCACTTGTTTTATTGCTGTAACAGGTTAATACCTTTATAATCAACCTAAAATAGGCGCATATGGATAAGTATTAATGCTATTTATTGTAAAATAACGTTATTAGTGATGGGAACAGCTCAAATACGTGCGCACAGGTGTGTGGTGTCTCATACCCCCCATGCGAATGTCTTAGGTTAACCATCATTAAAATAATTTTGTTCTCATTTTATTCAGGAAAGACCTCTCTCTTGTAGTCAGGGAGCTGATGTTCACAATTAGGGATTGGAGTCTATCTATCTATTGCCTGACGCCGTGATCTCCGAAGGGGTGGCCACGAACGAACCGCCCCCATGCACCTCTGTCCCCAGTCAGTTGATGCCCCTCCTCCCAACCAGCACTGCCTTCATTCATATACTTCCTCACGCTATCCTTCCACCTCTCCTTCGGTGCACCTCTCCCTCTCTGTCCTTCCACCTCGCTCTCGTACACCCTCTTAGTCATTCTCTTGCTTTCCATACGTTCCATATCGCCGAACCATCTCACGTTGTTACTTTTCACACTTTCCAGCACATCTTCCTCCACACCACATCTTCTTACTTCCTCATTCGTCTGTCTATCCCTCCATGTAACTCCGCACGCACTTCTCAAGTAACTCATTTCCACCGCTCTCACTCTTGGTCTGAGTCTCTTCCCGAATGTCCATACTTCGCTTCCGTAAGTTAGTGTCGGGATTACCACACTGTCATGCAAGGACTTCACTTCCATACTGACCACCCTATTTCTTGTTACTGCTTTCAATGTTCCTACAACCCTCTTCCTCTGTTGCACCCTCTCCCACACTTCTTCATCCATAGTCCCATTTTTACTCAACACACTGCCCAGATACTTAAATGAGCTGACGATCTCCATAGCCTGACCGTTCAACTTCACCCCTTTCGAAGACCATAACCTTGCTCTTCTCCGTATTTACCTTCAAATTCCGTTTTTCGCACACTGTTCCAAACTCATTTACCAGACAATAATAATAATAATAATAATAATAATAATAATAATAATAATAATAATAATAATAATATTTATTCAGTTAGCAATTTACAGAGTTGGTACCACATAGTATGTTACAAATATGACATATACCAGCCTTGCATAATTCCAACTAAGGATAGCCCAATAAGGCCGTTAGGCGTATTTCCATTGGGGTCCTTGTGGGATTTGGTTAGCTGGGGAAATGGGGAGGATAAAGAAATAGATACTTTAGAGAAAGTATTTCTAGAGGGTTATTTTAAGATACCTTACATCCTATAGTAAATATCAGCAATCATTTCAGTTTGGTTTGTCTATCTCTTATGTCGTATTTAGTAGTAGACATAAGCTTGGTGCTCCCTTCTCGCAGCTGTCCGGTTCAGGTGTTCCTTCAGGCTACGTCTGAAGGAATACAGTGTTCTCTTTTCATGGACTGACTGGGGTAGGTCATTCCAGTCTTTGATGGCAGTGGAGAAGAATGTTTGCTTACCCTGTCCTTGGATTCTCGGGACCTTAAAATTAAACATCCTGTTTCTTGTATTATGTCCACTCCTCTCATTTGCTTTAACAAAATCATTCTTTAGATACTCTGGAGCTCTGTCATAGAAAATTTTGAAGGCATTAGTGAGTCTGATTTGTTTGGCCCTGTCAGAGACATTGAGCAATCCTAGTGACTGAAGTTGTTCCTGGCCAACATGTGATCTGGGTCCTAGGTTCAGCATGAACCTTTATTTTGAGTGACCTGAAGTTTGTGCTGTGCTGATTTAGATGATGCAGAGTACCAGGATGACACAGAATAGTCAAAATGACATTGAACAAACGCTTGGCAGAGGGTCTTTTTGGTCGCCGCGGGCAAGCATCCCACCTGTCTATACAGGTATTTTATACGTGCTCTACACTTACTCAGGATAGATTCCAAAATTGTTTCACCTGACAAACTCGCGTCCAGTTTTAGTCCGTGATATTTAACTTGTGACACTGTTCTTATAGGAATATCATTACAGTTGACCGAGAAGCCCACAATGTCTTTTAGTTTGCGTTTTGTTCCACATAAGATGGCTTCCGTCTTGCCCAGGTGAAGAAATAGTCTATTGTCCACTAGCCATTCACTACATGATTCTAGTTCTTTGGAAAGTGAAGCGGCAATACTTATTGGGTCTTTTCCTGAAACCAGAAGCACGCTGTCGTCCTCATCCAAGTCTCAGAGAACTGCCATAAGAAGGGAGGCTAGACAAATTAAATCTACCGAGTCTAAAAGAGAGGAGAGAGAGAGGGGAGACATGATAATGATATACAAATGCACCCGGGGGCTGGAGAGGCTGGATAGGGAGGATATATTAATTTTGGATACAGGAATAACTAGAGGCCACAGCTACAAAGTAAAAAGACCTACCTGCAACAACAATATCAGGAAGTTTAGCTTCCCCTATAGATGTATTGACAAATGGAATGGGCTGGAGGAGGAGGTGGTAGGGGCAAGGAACATCAATATTTTCAAGAAAAAATTTGATAAAAAGTAGACTGAGAGACGGGACAACACAAGCTTAGCTCAACTCCTGTAAACTACAATTAGGTAAATACAATTAGGTAAATACAGCAATAATTTACATGAGACGCTCAGTTCCATGTCGTTCACATAACAGAGAAAGAGTAAGGGACCAAGGATGCTTCCCTGCGGGACCCCACAGTTAATTGGCATAGGATCAGATATATTATCATCAATTTTGACTCTTTGGGTTCTACCACTTAAGATAAGATTTAAACCAGTTCACAGACCCGATGCCCATTGCTTGTAGTTTATTACATAGGATATCATGGTCTACTGTGTCAAACGCTTTTTGTAGATCAAGAAGAACCATACCGGTGTAGTTACCTTTAGACATTTCTTTACGAATGTGATCCGTTAATTTAAGTGGATGAGACAGGAGTCTGTCGAGTACATGTATCTGAAACCTGATTGAAACTTATAGAATAGATAATTTTGTTTGAGGTAGTGTTCAATTTGGGTGTATACCGCTCTTTCAAGGATTTTAGATACAATACATAATATGCTAACTGGTCTTTAGTTGCCAACTTCGTTTTTTTCCTTTCTTGAATAGAGGGGTTACAATAGCTTCCTTCAGTTCAGCAGGTACAGTGTTGGTGTTAATTGACAAGTTGATGATGTGGGTTAGGGGGCCTGCTATACCAATGGCTCCATCTCGTAGAAATTTGGCAGGAATTTTGTCTGGTCCTGTGCTTTTATGTACATTTAGGTTAGACAGCTCGTCAAAAGTGTATTTTGGTGTAACATTTTGCAATCCAAATGTGTTCGGGTGTATGTCTTTATCTCTGTAGAATTTTCGAAAGGTGGCCGTTGTTGTCGTGTAGCTCTCCCTGCATCTCTCATCAGAACTGTATCATCCGCAAACAGCAGTATAGACAGCTTCCACTCATTTCCCTCCATTTTCAGCGATACACCAACATCCACTGCTCTTCCTAGTATTTCTTTCATGACTCCATCCATATATACAGTAAACAACCACGGGGACATCACACACCCCTGTTTCAACCCAACATTCAGGTCAAAGAACTCGCTCTGCTCATTCTCCACACGTACTGCCGCCTTTGCATCCTCATACATGCTCTTCACTGCTTTCAGCAACTTGCCATCTACTCCGTATATTCTAAGTACTTTCCACATACCTTCTCTATCCACTCTGTCATAGGCCTTCTCCAAGTCCATAAAGGCAACGTACACCTTATGTTGCTTCTCCAGATATTTCTCCACAACACAATTCAGGGTAAAAATCTGATCTACACATCCTCTTCCCTTCCTAAAACCTCCCTGCTCGTCGCCTATCCATTTTTCCGTTCTCACTCTCTCAATCACTACCCTACTGTACACCTTCCCTACTACGCTTAGAAGACATATTCCTCGGTGGTTACCACACACTCCTCTTTCCCCTTTGCCCTTATATAGAGGGACTATTATGCCAGTCTTCCAGTCATCGGGTGCACTCCCCTTCTCCCATGCTAGTTTGCACATTTTCCATACCCATTCTATCACTATCTCACCACCATACCTCAACATTTCCCCACACACTCCATCTGTTCCTGGTGCTTTCCCCAACTTCACTCTTTTCATGGCTTCCCACACTTCTGACCTCCTCTTCTCCCTCCCATACCATATCCAACTATGTTTGCTGGCTCTTCATTCCTTACATTTAGCAACTCGTTGAAGTACTCCCTCCCATCTTTCGTCATATCTCCATTATCAATTAGAGTACTGTAAATTAGTCAATGTCCCATTTAAGAACATAAGAACATAAGAAAATGGGAGTCTGCAGAAAGCCGATTGGCCTAAGCAAGGCAGATCCCTGTCCCACACAACCCCAATTACAAAGCCCAATTATAGGCTCAATACTCTAATACCCTGAGGATCATCTTACCAAAACTGTTAGAGATTAACGCAGGATTACGGGGGTCTGCAGAGCGCCGATTGGCCCAACCCTGCTGATCCCCCTTCACACCCAACCCTTCTCGTCCATATGCTTATCCAATTTTATCTTAAAGCTCCCTATCGTTTTTAATCTCACTATAGCACTTGGTAGTCCATTCCACCCATCTACAACTCTGTTACCAAACCAATATTTGCCTATATCTTTTCTGAAACGAAATTTATCTAATTTGAAACCATTGGTACGAGTTCTTTCGCTATCACTGAGCTTTAGTACATTTGTCATGTCCCCTTTGTTAATCCCACTAACCCACTTGAACACCTCTATCATATCCCCTCTAACTCTGCGTCTCTCTAACGAATGTAAGCCTAATTTCTTCAACCTTTCTTTATACGGAAGATTTCTAATATTATGGATCATTTTTGTCATTCTACGTTGTACTCTCTCCAATGAATCTATGTCCATTCTGTAATAAGGAAACCAAAATTGAACAGCATAATCCATATGGGGTCTCACTAATGACAAGTAAAGTTTTAAGATAACATCAGCAGTTCTGTTACTCACACTCCTAGAGATGAAACCGAGAATCCTGTTTGCCTTGTTTCGAACGCTTATACACTGTTGTCTAGGCTTCAAATCATTGCTAACAAACACACCTAGATCTTTCTCACAATTCGAGTTTTCTAATTCCACATTACCTAGTTTATATTTAACATTTGTATGCATCTTCCCTATCTTTAATACCTTGCATTTGTCAATGTTAAACTTCATCTGCCAATTTACTGACCATTCGTGTAAGGTATCTAGATCCCTTTGGAGGCACTCTATATCTCTATCTGAATCAATTGTTCTCCCCATTTTGGTATCGTCTGCAAATTTACTTATCCTACTAGTTATACCTAAATCAAGGTCATTTATGTATATAACAAACAACAGAGGACCTAATACAGATCCCTGGGGGACACCACTTTTGACTGCTCCCCATTCTGACTTCGTACCATTTATGCTGACTCTCTGCTTCCTACCAATTAGCCATGACCTAATCCATCCCAACAACGCCCCACCTATGCCATGCGCCTCAACCTTTCTCATCAATCTCTCATGGGGGACTCTGTCGAAAGCTTTACTGAAATCTAAATATATTATATCATATGACTTGTCATTATCTACTGCTTCATATACCTCTGAGAAAAAACTAAGCAAATTAGTAAGGCAAGAACGTCCTTGAGTGAATCCATGCTGAGAAGAATTTATTAAATTAAATGTATCTAAGTGGTTTCTAATTTTACTAGCAATAATTGACTCTAGTAGCTTTCCTATGATTGATGTAAGACTAATGGGACGGTAATTGGATGCTATTGATTTGTCACCTTTTTTGAAGATCGGAACTACGTTTGCAAGCTTCCAAGCTTCTGGAACTATACCTGTCTCCAATGACTTGTTAAATAAAAATGTTAATGGGTAACTTAACTCATCCCTACATTCTTTTAATACTCTAGCATATACCTCATCAGGACCAGGCGATTTATGAGGTTTCAGTCTGTCAATTTCCTTAAGCACATCATTTCTACTTATAGTAACCGTACTTAACCTATTTTCTATACTATCGCTATATACCTTACGGACTTCTGGAAACTGTGCCAAATTTTCATTAGTGAAAACGGAAAGAAATTGACGATTTAATGTACTGCACATTTCTAAATCATTTTCTGTCATTTCTCCTATCGAAGTTTTAAGGGGACCAATTACATCTCTAACCTTGGATTTATATAGTTGGTAAAAAGCTTTAGGATTATTTTTTGAGTCATTGGCAACCTTAATTTCATAATTTCTTTTTTCTTTCCTAATATCCTTTTTTACCTGTCTTGATAGATTCTGATAGTAAGCAAGTAGGTGAATTTCGCCTTTCCTAATTTTTCTATATATTCCTCTCTTTTGTCCTAGAAGATCTAGTAGTCTATTATTCATCCATTTGGGTTGGTTCTGTGTTGATCTAAATTTTCTTTTGGGGATGTATTTATTTTGTGCATTGAATACGGACTGATAAAATTATCGTATGTATCTACCAAAGGTTGATATCTCTTCCTGTGAGACTAATATAAAGAAAGACATATCCCTTTGCTTAAATATTTTTTACAATTTACTTAAGTTTTGAATAGTATTGTATTATTTTAGTTTAAACTTGATATTACTGTATATATTCCAAGTGATGTTATAATTGCTAAGGCGACTAATAGGGGGGATGGCGATAGACTTGTGGACCAACAGCCATTACTACAATAAAGTCTTTATCTTAGCACTGTCTTGGTATGGCACTGCCGAGGCTGGTGGGGTGCGGATAGGTGCCACAGGGGACTGAGTCTTACCTGGACGCCGTTTGGCACCACACCTGTGTCGGCAACAGTGTTTGCATGTTGGAGCAGTGTTGGGGCAGGACTTTATTGTTCTATAGTCCAATTGCCTAATATACAGTAGAGTCTTGTTATGGTGCTGTCTTGTTGTAACACTGTTAAGGCTGGTGTGGTTGCAGATACTGCAGGTGCAAGTGCTGCAGGGGAACTCTGTTGAGTCTTGCTGAGGCACGGTTAGCACTATACCAACATCAGCCACAGTGATGACTTGATGAGGCAGTGCTGTGGCAGGACTTTATTGTACTACAGTATACTCCAACTACTGAAAGGCAACCCCGTCCGAGCCGTTACAATGCATGTAATGGAAAAATTACGTTAAACCAATGTATGTATAATTGCTAAGGTCAATGATTTATCTATATATCCACAAACAGATGCCTGAGCCCCGTTGGGTTATTTCAATGGGTTCATGTGCCAACGGTGGCGGGTACTACCACTACTCCTACTCTGTGGTGCGAGGCTGTGACCGTATCCTGCCTGTCGACCTCTATGTCCCCGGCTGTCCACCCACCGCCGAGGCCCTCCTGTACTCCCTACTCCAGCTACAACGGAAGGTTAAGAAGATGAAGACCCTCCAGATGTGGTATAGAAAGTAGACTTGCCACTCTTTCACTCAGTTTTATAGCTATAAATAGAATATTGGGTATTGTTACGTGGTATGAAGAGAAGATACTCCTCTCCTTCACAGATATTTAATTGATGTGAGGGCTGACTGGTATGTACATTATGATGTACATATTATATTTTTGAGTTTATACATTGAAAAGTAAAATTAAAGTAATATGCATTAAAATCATATTATGTAGGGATATACTGTACAAGATTAATATATTTGCCTATACTTTACACACAATATCAATGTGGATTTTATTATAAGAACATTTTACCTGAATGAATTAATAATTTTATAGCCAACTGGGCCGGGTCCAGACATTGTTCAGTGATTACAATGAGTAATAAATAAAGGTAACTTGGAGAACATTCTATGGTAACCATTATGATAGACCATAGCATCCCAAATGTGACTACAGTTCTTATTATTTATCACGTTACTGGAGGCTAAAATATATCTTCAGCCTATTTTTTTTTTTCATTATTGTATAGTATATTATTTTGTATTCTACTTTTCAGTGGCAAGTTCATTATCTCCTCATATTTTTTCTTAATTAAAATGTTCAACCAATGTCAACACTGTAAATAAAATAATTTATTAAATAGACAGAGTATTTACTTAACCTTTCTTATTTGTATTTATATAGGCTAGTGTTTGACCCGTAAACGGCGGAAAAGCTCTTAAGAGGTTTTACTGGGCGACGGCGGAAAAGCTCTTAACCCGGGAACTGCGGGAAGACTCTTAAGAGTTCCCCCGGCGGACTGCGGGAAGACTTAAGAGTCAGAGGGAAAACAATTTTTTTTTAACCCTCCAGCCCCGGGGGCTATAGCTCGCGACTGTGCTGCGGTACCGGGTGTTTTGACGATCTTTGGGCTATGTTAACTACTCTGTAAGTCAATGAATATGGCATGTAATGTTGTGAATAAAAAAGAATAATGTTCCAAAAACCTTCCTCTGTCGAATGGCGTTGAGTAGAGGTCTATAGCCCCTCTGGTTGCATAATGGTGAGCGCGGGAAGACGAGTGCTTTTCGGCGGCAAATTCTTCCCGCGTTCGGACGCGTCGCCCCGGCCATGGCTACGACGCACCTAGCCGCTCGTCGCGCCAAAGTATTTATCTCCCTTAGACGATTTTAGTGTTTGATATTGAGAATGTGATGTTTATTTGATATTTTTCTAGTTATTTTGAGGCCAATTATATAAAATATGTTTATTAGGGTATCACTGTCACTGATATTGCTAATTTTCACTCGATACCGTACATTTTATTAGTAATTGAGGTAGGTTATTGTTGTATTAGGCACTGATTATTCGTTATCACAGGTGTTTATTATACTTTGGCCATCAAATATTAGGTCTTGTGTCACTTTCACTTTGACAAATATGCTTTGGAGAGTGTCACTGTCACTGATAATGCTCATTTTCACTCGATACCGTACATTTTATTAGTAATTGAGGTAGGTTATTGTTGTATTAGGCACTGATTATTCGTTATCACAGGTGTTTATTATACTTTGGCCATCAAATATTAGGTCTTGTGTCACTTTCACTTAGTTATATGATTTGTAAACGTTTTATATACAATTTATTGTCTTTTTCACTGATTTATATATTTCTATAGGTTCTAATCATATGAATGTCACTTGGTATATACATATGTGTCCCTTTCACATAATATTATGGTGTAATTGTATTTGTATCAATTTTCTCATAATACATGACTTTTGTATTACAATAAATTGGTTTTCTTCCACTTTTTGCCTACTGTATATATAATTATAGTGTACATATTGTCATTTTATTTGGCAATTTCAGTATGATTATTAGAACTCCAGCTTGGAGTGGTAATCAAAGAAGCACTCTAAAGCACAGAGTGCCACCTTGCACTCCACACACTCCATGGTTGACTTTTTACCTGGCCTCGGCCTCACCCTGCTGTTGTAGCAGACATGGCACCGCTTCTGCTGCGTTCTTCCTGATTCATTCCGAGGCAGGGAACCAAGCCTGTGCCTAATCAAGTATTGAGCACACTGCAAGCGGTCAATAACGGCGGGCCCAGGATGTACCACTGCCCTCTGTGGCGTAGCATACTTCTCCAGGAGCTCCGTCAACACCTGCTTTTGGAACCTCCGCAGGCTATTGAACTTCATGGGTGTGTTCACATTCCGAAGCTTGTTATATTGTAGGCATTCAGAACTGACATGTCCACCATATGCAGAAAGAACTTTTTGTACCATCTGCACGAGGTACGCAGGCAGTCAATGAAGCCTATCTGCATGTCGGACTTGTCCACCAGCCTCATGTTGATGTTGTAGTCCAGGATAGCATCGGGCTTGGTCACCCTGGCCTGGGTGCGGCGATCCACCTTGCCAGTCTCCACCATTTCCCCCTTGTGGATGGTGGTCAGGAGGTTGACCTTCCGCTGGTCGTGCCAGTGGATAGCCAGAATGGGCCCCGACTTCTTCTTGAACACATCACCTTTTTTGGTCTTTGGAGGGAAAGGTGGCATGCCCTTCCTTTTCCCTCGTACTGTGCCTACAGTCCCCGTCTTGCGCTCATGCAGGTACTGTGAGAGAGTGGGGGACGTGTAATAATTGTCCGTGTAGAGGGCGTGATTCTTATGAAAGTAGCGGTCCATCATGGCTTGCACCACTGCTCCGCCAAAGCCAATGAGGGGGTCCACAAGCAAGTCCCCTTCCTTCCCGCTGTAGACCAGGAAGTCCAGGACATAGCCAGTTTGGCAGTCGCACAGCACAAAGAATTTTATGCCAAAGCGATGTCTTTTTGAGGGGATGTACTGCCGGAAGCTGAGTTTTCCCCGGAACAGCACAAGAGACTCGTCAATGACGACCTTGCGGAAGGGCTTGAAGTAGGAGGTGAAGCGTTCTCGCATCATCTCGTACAACGTCCTAATCTTCCACAGCTTGTCACCGAGGTGGACGTCGGTGTTGGTGACAAGATGGAGCGCTGCGAGGATATCAAGGTACCGGTCGCGAGACATATATTTCCCGAAGGCAGGGGTGGATATCAGATCATTGGTGATCCAATAGTCAGGCAACCTATGCTTCTTGACATGAGGCATTAGCATGGTGAGTGCCAGGAACACCATGAACTCTTTATGAGTCACTGGGGTCCACTGCCTCATGTGGCCCTTGGTCACCTTGCCCAAAAAGTGGACCTGGAATTGGTGCTGCTTATTTGTCTCTTTGACAACATAGCCTACCACCTCCTCATCAAAGAAGGCCTCAAATAGTTCGTGTGGTGGAGCATTGGGGCCTGCAGGAAAATTGGGTGTAATGCCTGAACCCTCCAGTACCTCATCAAAAGCTGGCACATCAGGGTTGTATCCATCCCCATCAACTACGTCTTGCCACTGAAAAACTTAGAATGGGTCTTGTCTACGCTGACGAGGAGCTCCAGCTGGTGGCCCAGCACACCCACGGCCAACTCGGGAGGCGCGCGCCCTAGGGCGGCGAGGGCGTCGGCCAGGGCGGCGGGCAGCCTGACAGGCAGCACGACGCCGGGCCAAGCGGATGGGTCGAGGGTCGTCGATGTCCATATAGTCATCGTCAGAGTGGTCATCTTGCCCTGACGGTGGACCTATGTAATCATGGCCAGAGTCTTCAGAGAGGTGCCCTTCATCATCAGTGGCCCCCACATAATCTGGCGGGGAACCAGTGATGCGTGGGCGGCGTGCGGGTGGGCGAGGTGGGGAAGGAGTGGCAGGTGAGGCTGTGTCCCCCCGAGGTCCTGGGCTCCTTGGCCTGCGACGAGTGACAGAAAGCAATGTTTCACTGTCACTAGGCCCAGGTATTGGTGATGCGAGCTCAAAGACTTCTTCAGGAAGACATGTTGAAGGCGGGAGAGGTGGGGAGGACCGTGGGGAAAGTTGCGGGGACGTATGGCTGGGGCCGGCAGGGGTGGACGCCGCGGGAGCCTCGAACAAAACTCTCTTACTTTTCTTAATTTTTTTGGTATATTTCCTGCCTTTCCCCTTTTCGGCAGCAGTATGTCTCCTGTCGGGGGACCTAGGAGGCAAATAGGCCGAAAGTGGGGGGTCCTCAACCCTTGGGGGTGGTGGGGAAGAATGCGGGGCATCCGGGTCATCTTGGGTGGCGTGGGTAGATAAGAGAGACAATGGCGGACGAGAAGGGTCACCACGCTGACCCTCACTCACAGCCTCATCCTCACCAAGTATTTTTGCTTGTTCCCTAGCTGCCGCGGCCGCCTTCTCAAGTATTTTCTGCTTATACAAGTGTAGCTTGAAAGGCGATTTACCTGGGGAAGGGCTTGGAGTCGTGTCACTTATGCGAAATTTGGTGAGTGACCTTGAACTCTCCCACTCACTCACTCTCTCAAGTTCACTGTCTTTAGGTAAACCAGCTTCCTCAACAACTGGTACATCGCACCCTCTCAGCTCCCCGCCATGGAGTGGCTTCGGTCACCCAGGCTTTATTGTGGTCGGCAGGGAGGGTTCTGTGGGGGCGCTCGTTTATGGCCTTGGCCTTACTCGGGGCCTTGGGGCTGTTCGGCCAGGCAGCTTGGGGAACAACAACAACTGGTACATCACCTTCATCACTCTCATGTTCTCTCGCAAATCCCAGGAATTGCTCTTCTTTCTCACTCATGGCCATAATCACTCGACTTATAATTACTGGAGTCGTCACGGACTATATCATCAACAATATACTTGGCATCAGCACGCTCATATAGTCTCAATGTCGTCTCAATACCTCCGGGAGATAACACATTTAGGCGATGGCGTCGGGGTAAGGCGCGACGAACTAGCAAGGGCGTCGTAGGAAGCACGGTATCAGACACAGCGGAATCACTATTTGGCGTACTGTCCATGATGGCGTCGGGGTAGATACTGTTGCTGTGGCGTAGTTTACGCCTGGTGGCGCCACCTACCGTCCCACGACACCAAAAATATACGCGCGGCATTCGAAAGCACTCACGCAAGCAATGGGCGTTCAAGAGCCCTTCCGGGTTGCGCGGGCCGAGTTTGTTATGGGCGTTCAAGAGCCCTTCCGGGGTGGAGGGGTTTAAACCGATTTTTTTTTTTTTTTTTTTTTTTTTTGCCTCTGGGCCATGCAAAATATCACTCCTCTACCTCCCCTCCTTCCCCACTTTCCTCCCCTCCTTCAGTTATCACCTATTTTCCCTGTTATTCCCTTATTCTGAGGTATATTTTTGTGCTAACATTAGCGAGTTGCAAGCAGGGCATTGTCAACACTGTTAGCAAGCGAATGCAAGAGAGAGAGAGAGAGAGAGTATCGATCGACTGTGTCTCAGTGGCCTTGGGGGAAATTGGCGGGAAAGCAGGTTGCCTCACCCATACATTATATAACTCGCGGCCTGTATCTCCGATTTTGACCATCCAAACGCTGTTTTCACTCGTTTTATTGTTGTTTCAGGTTAATACCTTTATAATCAACCCATAATAGGCGCGTATGGATAAGTATTAATGCTATATATGGTAAAATGAATATTTTAGTGATGGAAACAGCTCAAATACGTCGGCACAGGCAGAGGTGTCTAATTATCCCCATGCGCACTTCTTAGGTTAATGCTATTTATGGTAAAATGAATATTTTAGTGATGGAAACAGCTCAAATACATGCGCACAGGCAGAGGTGTCTAATACCCCCCATGCGCACTTCAGAAATTAAGAGGGAGGCCTAAAAAAACAGGCCCAGTATCACTAAACAATTTTTTTTTTTTTTTTTTCCTATACCTCATATCACTCCACATCCCCTCCTTCCTCCCTTTCCCCTCCCCCTTCAATTATCACCTATTTTCCCTGTTATTCCCTAATTCGTTGGTATATTTTTGTGCTAACATTAGCAAACTGTGTGGAGAATGTGCTTACGTGCCTAGAGGGTGTGTTACATAACCGAGTGTGTGTATGAGTTGGCTCAGTGTGGCTTGAGGCCTCGTGGAGGGAGGGGTTGCCTCAATTTTCTCCACAATTCATGAATGGGCTGGTACATCTATATTCGCAATTTTGACCAGAAAAATTATATTTTCACTTGTTTTATTGTTGTTACAGGTTACTATCTTCATAGTTAAGGTAAAATAGGCTCATATGAATAAGTAATAACTATATTTATCGTAACATGACAATTATAGGCCTGAATGGAGCCTATATGCTCACCCATGGGGACCGGGTTCAATACCCCCCCCCCCTCGCCGTTACCGGGTTAATGGGAAACAAAGACGGCCTCGGCGAGTTAAAGTTATCTAAAACAAAAAGCATAGTGTATGACCAGAACTCACTCTCCCTAGTGGATATTAGGCATTGCAACTTGGACTAGAACAATGAAGTCCTGTCACAGCGCTGCCCACCATGTATGTGAACACCATGGCCGACTCTGGCGTGGCGCCAAAACAGTGCCCAGGTAGGACTTGTAGAGTCCCATGTAGCACCCATCTGCTCCCCACCAGCCTCAGCAGTGTCACACAAAGCCAGTGCCAATAGTAAAGCTTCATTATATAGCAATGGCTGTTGGTCCACAAGTTTAGCGTCATCCCCACTATTAGTCGCCTTGTATGACACACGGTAGGATGTGTGGGGCATATTCTTTTTTTCCTCTACCATAAATGAAAGCCCCCTTACCCCCTGGGGGGTATCCCCAGTGGATATAGTAATGAGTGATGACAGTGTGTGAATGATAAATGCTAGATGTTTTAATGTTTCTTGGTGCTTGTGGGTGTTCTGACATGTAGTGGGTGGTGTTGGTTTGTGGAGGCTGTGGCGAGATTTTGTGTGCCTCATATCAAGGTGATCCTTGATTTCAAGGACTGGTTTCCTGGTGTAGGTGGTCTGTAGGTGTGGTGGCTGTGCAGACAGTGAATATTTTGATGACTTTGTTCTGCATAGTCTATACAGGGGGCAAGGGGTAGAGTTGTCGTTGGCATCATTGAGCACCATCACCCTCAGCATGTGGCTGAAAGCAGAGTGCTCTGAAGGTCTGCAGGCCCCTAGTACCAGCCAGAACATCTTCAAAGAATCCCTCAAACTCATCGTTGCTGGGGCCTGGCTGAGGTTTGTTGTTGGAACCTGACTGGGGTTCATTGTTGGGGCCGCATGTACCGGGTTATTAGTGTTTGTTTTTGTTCATTCACTTGTTTGGCCCTCTTGTTCACGATCAATAACATCCTTCTTGACCTCCATAGTTACTGTTTTTCGCTTCGGTGTCTCTTGGCCCGCCATCGTGGATGAAAATTATGGTCCGATTACTCTAGGTGACTCCACACCGTCTGAAAAAAGATGGCTGACTAGCCTTCCCTACCTAAGCACCACAAACAGCAATCACGTCACACGGTGCATCTACGACACAAGCCGGGCGCGCTGCATGATTTTTGCTCGTGCTGAAGGAGACCACTCCGTATTTGCCTTACTTTGCCATCTGACTCGCTCTATGAGTTAAGTATCGTGATAATAAATAATTTTGGGTATATTTTTTAGGTTGCTCGAGCTATAAGGGACTCGTTATTCAAACTTATTTTATACAGGATCAAACTGTATATATATACATATACACGTACACATGCATACATATGTAGTAGAGAGAGATAAATAGACATGTTAGATAGGGAGTGATACATAATAAAAAAATAAGAAACTATATATCTTATTAGCTACTTGAGACAGAGCCCAAACAGGGACAACACAACATATTTTGTTGTAGTGTTGTCCCTGTTCAGGCTTTGTCTCAATTCGGCCACCCCCAGCTATGGGGTATGTGCCTGAGTATATATTACAGTATATAGATAGATACTGTAGATAGATACATAGACTACAGTAAATCTGGACTTGACACAAACATTTTACTTTGCAGTATGGAACCCAAAATCAGCGAACGAACCCCCAAGTTCAAACCTCGAAACCGTGAAAATATCTAATTTTTGCAGTTTCGAGGTTCGAAGTTGGGGGTTCGTTGTTGTTGTTGTTCCCCAAGCTGCCTGGCCGAACAGCCCCAAGGCCCCGAGCAAGGCCAAAACTGAGCGCCCCCACAGAACCCTCCCTGCTGACCACAATAAAGCCTGGGTGACCGAAGCCACTCCAAGGCGGGGAGCTGAGGAGGGTGTGGAAACGCCCGGGAAACCAAAGCCACACCCAGGGCCCTGTGCCCCTCAGCAATTATGAAGAGAAAGTTGAGGGGCAAAGGAAAATATTTGACGCTTTGGCTTCCAATCTTGGTAGATTGGGCGGTCAATCCACGGAAGAGACGCCGTTACTTGAGATCTAGAAAATATAAAAGTAAAAGGAACAGTCAGAGTAAGCTATGGGTATGGCAGAGATCGCTCAGTTCTCACTCTGATAGACCAGCCCATCACCAATGGGGGTTCGTTTTACGATTTTGGGTCCCTTACTGCAAAGTTCCATTTTCGTGTCAAGTCCATATCTACTGTAGTCTGTGATAGATAGAATTCATATTTGTTTTCACCAACTCGCCAATTAATTTACAAATAAACCCAACTAATAAAATCAATAAAAGTAATGAATACATGTGGTACTCCAAAGACTCGAACCTGGGATACTCACACCGAAATTCCGCACACTAAGCATTAGGCTATCAAGACAGTTAAAGGTTTATGCACAAGCCTACGATATATTATGCATTCTTGAATACTGCATATTTATCTTAGCCTGTACATATACCCAACTGCACTCTGATAATGTAATGATTAGACGAATGGAAGGGGTAATTAATGGGGCACTTAACCACAGAGGAAGGCCTCGCTATAAAATACTCCTGAACCTGGATAAATTCATAATTGTTTTCACCAACTCGTCAATTAATTTACAAATATACACAACTAATGAAATTAATGAAAGTAATGAATACATGTGGTACTCCAAGAACTCAATCCTAGGATACTCACACCAAAATCCTGCACACTAAGCATTACGCTATCAAGTCACAAGCCTACGATATATTATGCATTCTTGAATACTGCATATTAATCTTAGCCTGTACATGTACCCAACTGCACTCTGATAATGTAATGATTCGACGAATGGTAATTAATGGGGCACTTAACCACAAAGGAAGGCATTGCTATAAAGTACTCCTATAGAATGCCAAGTTTTCATAATTTAAAATGTAAAACTTGCAAACAAAGCAAACCAAAACTGGGACAAAGACAATATAAAGTCAAATTAACTTATCAAAATCACTTAGTGGAAACAACGCTTACTAAAATAAAATAAATTAAATAAAAGAACACAATCCACCACATAGGGTGTACATTACTACATGAGCAAGTTAATCTGGGTCCCAAGCAAACTAATCGCACACATAACAACGCACTATCGTCACATTCAAGGAATTAGTCAATTTGAGTAGTCCGGGACGTTCTGGTAAATTTGACTAAACTCTGCATGAAAAAAGAAACTACATGTCAAATGTCAAAATGTTCATTTAAAATCAAATTTGCTACATGACAAGACATTAACAATAGTACAAAATACAAATATTGATAAGATATCTATAATATTACAAAAAAATTAAAGCACTTACTAACGATAGTGCTATCGGGTAGGTACCTGTAAGCATAGCATGCCTCAAGTGACCCCTATCAATAGCTACCCTACAAATAACCTACATTTATTGTACAAATAAACTAAGGAAATTGCAAAAGCAAGCAATTGATACTTGAAATGCTCATTGGTGGCAGCTAAGGAACGTGACCAGGTAGGTACGTGGAGCACCCGTCACGCGAACCCTAAAAACCATATTGAGATAGCTAAGGCAAAAAGGCTACGATACCCTACGACCTTACGAGGCTAGGGACTAGCCTAACTAAAAAGGAATGTGGTGTAATGCCCTCGAAAATGTCCCGCACCCACAATAGTACTACCCGAGTTGACGTCAGGCATAGCGTAAAATAGTCATGGATGGTAAGTCCAATAAACTCATCACGTGATAACACCACGAGACTATCACCTGGTTCTTAAAAATCGGACTAAGGTTGCTATACTTTTAGTATGTCCGTGGTAGTACAGTGGGTTAGTGCGCGGGCCTGGTGGTGATGGTGGTGCGTCACTAACCAGGGTTCGAACCCCACCCAAGGCATCTCAAAACCTGTGGGTTTTTAGGGGGGTTAAATTCCCTTCAGAGGTTCGTACCCCGCGCCAGGTACCAGGAAAGGTTGATCCTAAAGGTAGCCTGGGGATAATTCCCATTCCTATTTAACCCTGGTAAAACCTAGCATTTCAATACTATCGACAATAAATAGATATAATATAAAGACAAATAATTGCAAAATATGAAGAAGCAACAACAGATTTAAATAGAGTACTCTTTTAACAAGATTTTTTTTTTTAAATCATCAATAATAATAATAGAAAAAGAAAAACAATAAATACAAACAGACAAAAAGTAAGCAGAGGTTATACAAGAAACTTCAAGTTAAAAATGCTGGATTAAAATTATTGATGTCAAATTTTAGAATAGTCACAATAATTGACCCTAAAAAGATTAAATTTATGTAACAATTTGCTTACGATCATATTTTGCGATAAAATCATCATCAATCTGACACCCCGTTTCCAGAGGAAGCGCCCCAAAAGGGATGGACATGGAAGAAACTGCCTCTAGGCTCCCAGACATGCCTCCACTGACCCACTCCACAGTGCCATTTCCACTAAGTGGAGTACAGTATGACCCTTAGCACTGAAGAAGCAGACCCAGAGCAGTCCCTCGCCCAGATGGCAGTTCCACTACTGTTTTGCTATTATATTTACCCTAGTGGGGCCCGGGCTCGAAGCATACCAAGCACAGGAATTTTCTGAAGATAGGAACCAGTGGTCCACTGCTCCAGAAGCTGATTGCAACACCAAAGTGGCGGGAGGCGGGGTCGCTGCATCTCTACGCCAGAGAGAGAAAGGCCGACTTGTGCCAGAGGGCTGTGAGACTAAGGCACTAGGGAACCATGGGCCACACCATTATGGCCCCACTTCCTTCACCACTCTCAGCAAAAAGTTAGAAATAAGAATGATGAAAAAGGTAGTCAGAACTGGCTATGGGAAGTAGGACACCAACCTTCACTCTGACCATCCAGTCTACCAGTGAATAAAATAATAAAAATAATAGCAGAGTAAGCCAGAAAAGGTCATGGCAATTTTCCTACAGTTAGAAGAAAAAACAAAGACGATAGTACAGAATAAAACTCATATTAAAAGAAATTTGTATTTACATTGCCAGCAACAAAATGTACATGTATATTACAATATAAACACATAATCAAGGACCTATATTGACCAAGGTAACACCACAAAAGTGAGAGTGAGGGAACATTACAAAAATCCTATGTGTAACTATAAAGGTAACAAAGGTTGGAAATATAATTTTTAAACTAAAATAAATTTAGTGAAGTGGTTATAAACAGGAATGAATGGAGAATGCTTGTGAATAGATGAGTGAAAACGTGGTCATTTGGAAGAAAGGGTCGGGCGCCAGTTGTTGTTGTCGTTCCCTAAGCTGCCTGGCCGAACAGCCCCGAGTCCCTAAGGAAGGCCATGGCCATGGTCGGGCTTTCCCACAGAGCTCTCAAGAAGTGTAGATTGTGTTGTGGGCATAAGTGATTGTGTGAAATGCAGTTTTTTAGGATGTGGCCAATGGTATGGGGTGCTGTGTTACATCCCGGGCAGGTGTCATCGACAGAGACATCCAGTCTCTTTTGATAGCTCAGAAGAGCTGGATGGTGCCAGTTGGACTAGATAATAGCCCGTCAGGCGCCTGGCCCGGGGAGCCAGTAAATATGAAGGATGTGCCTGGAAGTGTGTTGGGCGGGCTTGTGGTTTCGGCTCGCTGCATGTCTGCCTGCTGAGACCGGAACTTCTACGGGTGGTCGGGGGGAGTGCTGGAGTGACCTTGGTGATCCCTGGTCTCCGGGTCTTCTCCTGGGTGACCTACATATGTGTGAATTTGTGTTTTGTTTTTGTATGTTCATTGTTTTTCTGTTGTGTTGTGTTGTCCCTGTTCGGGCTGTCTCAAGTTGGCCACCCCCAGAAAAAAGGAATGGGCCGGAGTAGATAGATATATAGAAATTCAATTTATTGAGCAATTAGCATACGCAAATTGAGATTGTTATTTAGAGAAGTATTAGGACACTGCATTGTATCTAAACCCTTGGCTATTTTGAGAATCCATTTATAATTATTTTTAGATCAACTGTTTTAATTTACAGTTAATTTAAAACTCTACATGGCACAAAAGTAAGTTTTAATTTACAGTTAATTTAAAACTCTACATGGCACAAAAATAAGTACTACAGTATTTATCAAACAAATGTCCAGTAAACTTCCCTGTAACAAGGGCACGCCCTAGTCCTGTCAATCAAGGGAGTGTACAGCGTTTAAAACTGCATCAAATCCGTACAACAAAATTGCATACATACTGTATAGTAACACAAATTATAAACTCAAGAAGTATATAAATGTCAAAAATCATTGCATAAACTAGAGACCTTGCAGAAAACATATACTGCCACATTGGCCACCCTTTTTCTGAAGTATCTCTCGGTTACACAAATAAACTAGAAACCAGATTTACACTCGACTACCCCTCTCTCTCTGATACACATCTCGCCCATAAATAGTACTACCAAGTAGGGCAACTCTGGCTACGAATAAATGTTTTCTTATGACGTTTCTTTCCAAAATCTATTGTCTCTTTTTTACAATTTTTCATTATATGTAGCATATGTTTTGTATATATGTTCCTAAAATGCTCATTCAATTGGCGTTTACCTAGATCTGTTAGGACTGAAATTGTCCTACACAGCATGAATTGCCCAACTTGAATGGTGGTTATGTTGTTGTTGTTGTTGCTGCTGTTCCCCGGGCTGTCTGGCCGAGCAGCCCCAAGGTCCCGAGCAAGGCCAAGGCCACAACCGAGCGCCCCCACAGGTCCCTCCCAGCTTACCACTAATAATGCCCAGGTGACCGAAGCCACTCAAAGGCAGGGAGCTGAGGAGGGTGCAGAAACGCTCGGGAAACAAAAGCCCCACCCAAGGCCCTGTGCCCCTCAGCAATTATAAAGGGAAAGTTGAGGGTCAAAGGAAAAATGTGACGCTTTGGCTCCCAATCTGCCAGGGTTGGCAGTAGGGAGGTCAATCCACGGAAAAGACGCCGTCACTTGAGATCTAGAAAATATATAAGTAAAAGGAACAGTCAGAGTAAGCTATGGGTATGGCAGAGAACGCTCAACTCTCATTCTGATAGACCAGCCCATCACCAGTTGAAGGCGGCATCATAGTGAGAAACTGCCTTATTTGTTTTCCAAAGGATTACTAAGGTTCCAAAAATATAAAACAAACTAGATATGAGCCATGATTACAAGTGGCTGGCTTTCTCAGTGACGCGTGGTGCCCCTGAATGCTGCCTAACCACCTCCCCCATATTGTCAAACCACAGGGAGATGTTGGTGTTCATCCTGACATCCTGGAAGGCTTCACATCCCTCCACTGCCACCAGGACCCCATAAACTGCCAGGTCCGCCAGGTTAGGACTTTCACCGCCCAGGAAGTTAGTCCCTTTCTTCTTCAGAGCCTTCAGGAACACGTTGGTCTGATCATAAAAGGACTGCCGCACGTCGTCTTTTAGCTGGTGTCTGTAAATTACATGAATTAATTTAAAAAATAAAAATCTACAGCCTACTAGGCCAGGGCTCATGAAGAACATGAAAATTACTTTGGTCAATTTTGTTTCAATAAGATACTAACTCTGAGCCTTGCTATAGAAAATTATAATTAAAACAAGCTTACCTTCTTTTTAAATTCTTTCCAATGAGGTACATGGCAGCCGAGCCCACATAGACAACCAAAAGTCTCTCCCAGGTGGCAAAATACTCCTCCCAATTACCAATCTGAAATATTGAAACTCATTAAACAAATTCATAAATGTACATATGTTGACTAACTTATTATGGTACTATTTTACTATCATTTTGTTGTTGTAGTTCCCCAGACTATCTGTCCGAACAGTCCCAAGTTCGGTAGACCGAAGCCACGCCAGATGCTCGGGTCCTCGAAGGGGCCAGGGAGAGATGAGATCTGTCTTTGAGAGGGCAGGGGAAGGGACCATCAGCCCACGGGCTCTCACCCCCGGGCCAATGCCCCCACCGTCTGCAGCCCCCCTTGCAGTGTTACTCAATCAGGCGATCTTGCCAGCACCTAGAAGGAATAATAGTACAGTAAAAGAGACAGAAACGGCTAAAGTTGTGTAGAGGATGCCAAATCTCTGGATAGGACCAGAGTGTAAAACTGCATTATCCCTTCACCCTAACCCAATTGTCACCTGCCACCATAAACTGTATTTTTTTTGTTCTATGTGAGTGAGGGAGACAAAAAGCAGAACTGCCTGTGGTGAGTGCCTACCCCAGAGTTGAGAGTGACAGAGCCAAAATCAAGGGCGTAGGGATGCAGCGACCACACCGCTCGCCACTTCGGTGGTGCAGTCAGCCTCTGTAGCAGTTAGTGATTTCTTGTTACTGCCTTATTATAGCACGGTTAAGGCTGGTGTGGTGCGATTTCGCCAGGTGCAAGTGCTTCAGGGGGACTTTATTGAGTTTTGCTGAGACACTGTTAGCGCTATACCAACATCAGCCACAGTGATAACATGATGGGGCGTTGTTGTGGCAAGAATTTGTTGTACTGTGCTGCAGTAAAGACTGTAGCCACAGTGTTATGATTGTTGTGCACTGTGTGCAGTACTGTGATTGTACCATGGAAGCCACATTCACTGTGGACGGTTGCGGTCTTAAAATCTGCATGTACGTTTTTTTTTTTTTTTTTTTTTTTAAGAGACAATGAACGGAGGAAGGAAAAACACAGATAAAACAAAAAGGTCCATGTGCCTAAAGGCATCCTCCATTCATAAAATGTTTGTAACAACTGGATTTAAACATTTGTTGATTGTAAGTTTGTGGAAAGCAATTCGAGGGAAGTGAATTCCAAAGAGTAGTAGCTCTGGGGATAAATGAATTCTGATAAGCAGAAGTTCTGCATTGTGGAGGAGAAAGTGTAAATTCATGGGCGCTCTCAGCTGCCCTAGTTCTACGGGGAAAGATGTGGAGAGGCGGCACAATTGAAGCAAGTTCCTCGGAACAATTGCTGTGAAAATATCTGTAGAATAATGCAAGGGATGCAACGTTTCTTCGTATGGCTAATGTAGGAAGGTCCTGTGTGATTGCAGGGTTATTGATTAATCTAATAGCTTTATTTTGAATTTTGTCCAACTGCCTCAATGCAACCACTCCACTTCCACCCCACAGAGGTGAACAGTAATCCATCTGAGAGCGCACATGACTTTTATATATTACGGCCAACTGCTCGTCAGTGAAGAATTCTCGAACTCTGTACAGGAGTCCCAGTTTTCTAGAGGCACTCTTAGCAATGCTTCTAACATAATGTGTCCAGCTCAAGTTAGTAGTTAATGTTACACCGAGAATGTCAATACTAGGGGAAGTGGGAATATTTACATCATTAAAAAATATATGGGAGTCAGTGAGATTCTGTCGGTTAGAAAATTGAATGTACTTGGTTTTCTGTGCATTAAAGGAAACTAGATTCTCTTGTCCCCATTCATTAATTCTAGAAAGGTCCTGGTTCAGAGAAATTGCAGTGTTTATTTTTGAATTTATAAGATCGGGTTGGGTGAAAGAATTGGTAAATGTGAAGGAACTGTGGAGTGTTGAGTCATATGCGTAGGAATGTATTGGATTATGAGTGGTAGATATGAGATCATTGATATGAATGAGGAACAGAGTTGGGGCCAAAACTGATCCCTGGGGAACACCAGCATTTATTGAGTGAAATTGAGAATAAAGGCCATCTACCATTACACGTATTTTTCTGTTATGAAGATAAGAAGAAATTAGTGGAACTAATGATGCAAGGCCGTAGTGTGACATCTTCGACAATAAGGATTGATGCCAGACTCTATCAAATGCCTTTGATATATCCAGTGCTATTGTATGTGTTTCACCATGTTGGTCTGTAGCTTGGTTGATTTGATGCGTAAGAAGGCAAAGAATGTCTGCAGTTGATCGACATCGTCTAACACCATATTGCCTATCACTGATTAATTTATTATTCTCCAGATGCTTAATTATGTGATTATTTAATATAATTTCAAAAACTTTGCCAAGAGTGGAAGTTATAGCTATTGGTCTGTAGTTTGATGGATCTGAAGAGGCACCTTTTTTAGGAACTGGATGGATGTTTGCTTCTTTCCAGGGTACTGGGAAGCATGAGGTATGAGTACACAGACGGAAAAAATTTGCCAATACAGGAGCGAGCACCAAGGAGCAATTCTTAAGTACTATTGGAGGAATTTCATCTGGACCAGGAGCCTTATCTACTGAGAGATTCTGCAAAATAGTTTTGACATGTCTGGTGTGGATCTTAAGTGAGGGAATTTCAGGTGAATTAAAATTAAGTACAGGGACATCTTGATTTATTTCATCTAAGGTTGAGTTGGTGGAGAAAATATCTGCAAGAAGGTTAGCTTTACCTCGTGGGTCACTTACAAGATTGCCAGTCGGAGATTTTAATGGTGGAATGGATGAAGCAGTAGTGAAGTTGGATTTGAATGAGTTAAGAGTAGACCAAAATATTTTGTTATCATTTGGATTATTTAGAAGTTTATTTGCCTGCTTATGGAGAAAGTTTGATTTAGTTCGGTTTAATACAGTTTTGGCATGATTTCTGATGTTTCTAAAGTAATTAAAGGCTTCATGTGTTTCTGATCTTGTGTATGCATTGTAGGCTATTGCTTTTTGTTCAGTTACTCTAGCACAATTATGGTCAAACCATTTAGGTGAATTAGATCTTTTACTGTACTTTTGATGAGGAATAAAAGTTTCTATTCCAATTTTTACAAAATCTTGTATGTGGCTCAATGTTTGAGCCAAAATGCCTGGTCACACAGTTTGAAGTAATTTAAGTCATAGGAAGAGGGAAAGACTGATTCTGGGAGAGTTCCAGAGCTCAGGTTTATTGACTTACGGGCAGTTTTACATACCCTTAGCTGCACTGGTGGACATTAGAGGTGCGGTAGACCAGTGTCACATGTACAGTATATGCTTGCACCTGATCAGCTGTATCGAGCTGATTACACTGGCTACAGACTACATTCATATCTAGAGCCATTCCAACAGTATAATATTCCACATGCACCCATACCAGAGCTGGGCACTTTAGCCAATACTTCCGCAAATAGCCAATTCCGCCATGGCGGAAGTGTCATTTTGTTGGCGCATTAGCGTTGGCGCCAAAATGGCTGCCTATTTGCGGGTTTGAAGCTCTGGAAAATACCTCCATGTTGCAAACCTCGAGTCCGCAAAATTAAAATTCCAGCCGCCAGCCAGCCCTGGGCCGCTCCCAGCTCCCGCCAAAAAAATTCATGTGACCAAGCCAACTACCTGTGTTCTGGAATCTAGGCCTATACATCGGCTCTTCACGTTTGTTCACTTACTTAGTAGCAAGCGTCGAGCTAACACCTACAACACACAGCAGTCCAAGAGTTCCAACTTGCTAGCACTTCAACTTTGTTTATATTTTCGGCCTATTGAAGTGAACATGGAGTATACCATCATCCCTACTGCAGCTGCCAACAGCATGGGGAGCAGTTCACCACCATCATCCGACAGTGATGCTGCAGAGCATGCAGAAATCGAGGACCTAAGCCACCCCTGGCCCCACCTAGAAACCTTCTATAGGCCTGTAATTACCAAGAAGATGTCTCTGGAGAAGGGCAGAATAATCTACAGGGGCATCATCGCTTGCAAAAACTGCAAGGCTAAATTGGCTTTTAATACGTACAGCGCGTACACCCTTAAGAGCCATTAACAGCATGTGAGTAAAGTCGAAGTGGTTAATTTTACCTAGAATAACTTTATAATCTAGCCTAATTTAAGATTATAAAGTTAGGCTATCGTTAATTTGATTGATAGCCTGTTAATGTTTTAACCTAAACTAATGTTATTAGGCTACCCTAATCCCATCAAAATGCCTCAAAGCATGTAGGCCTAGGCTAAGTCTATAGGCTAGGCTATATAGCCTAGGCCTAGATCTATAATCACTAATCCCATCAAAATGCCTCAAAGCATGTAGGCTAAATATTGCATGTTCTAACTTCTATATATAGCCTAGGCCTATAGGCTAATTACTATCTATCTATCTATCTATTGCCTGACACCGTGATCCCCGAAGGGGTGGCCACGAACGAACCACCCCCATGCACCTCTGTCCCCAGTCAGTCGATGCCCCTCCCCCCAACCAGCACCGCCTTCGTTCATGTACTTCCTCACTCCATCCTTCCACCTCTCCCTCTCTGTCCCTCCACCTCGCTCTTGTACACCCTCTTAGTCATTCTCTCGCTTTCCATACGTTCCATATGGCCGAACCATCTCAAGTTGTTCCTTTTCACACTTTCCAGCACATCTACCTCCACACCACACCTCCTTCTTACTTCCTCATTAGTCTGTCTATCCCTCCATGTAACTCCGCACGCACTCCTTAAGTAATTCATTTCCACTGCTCTCACTCTTGGTCTGAGTCTCTCAACCAACGTCCATGCTTCGCTTCCGTAAGTCAGTGTCGGGATTACCACACTGTCATGCAAGGACTTCTTCACTTCCATACTGACCACCCTATTTCTTGTTACTGCTTTTAGCGTTCCTACAACCCTCTTCCCCTGTTGTACCCTCTCCCGCACTTCTTCATCCATAGTCCCATCTTTACTCAACACACTGCCCAGATACTTAAAAGAGTTGACGATCTCCATAGCCTGACCGTTCAGCTTCACCTCACACTCTGTGACTTCACCCCTTTCGAAGATCATAACCTTGCTCTTCCCCGCATTTACCTTCAAATTCCGTTTTTCGCACACTGTTCCAAACTCATTTACCAGACCCTGCAACTCCCATTCATTATCACTCATCAGAACTGTATCATCCGCAAACAGCAGTATAGGTAGCTTCCACTCAATTCCCTCCCTTTTCAGCGATGCACCTACATCCACTGCTCTTGATAGTATTTCTTTCATGACTCCATCCATATATACAGTAAACAACCACGGGGACATCACACCCCTGTTTCAAACCAACATTCAGGTCAAAGAACTCGCTCTGCTCACTCTCCACACGTACTGCCGCCTTTGCACCCTTATACATGCTCTTCACTGCTTTCAGCAACTTGCCCTCTACTCCGTATATTCTAAGTACTTTCCACAAACCTTCTCTATCCACTCTGTCATAGGCCTTCTCCAAGTCCATAAAGGCAACATACTTTTTGTTTCTTCTCCAGATACTTCTCCACAACACAATTCAGGGTAAAAATCTGATCTACACATCCTCTTCCCTTCCTAAAACCTCCCTGCTCGTCGCCTATCCATTTCTCCGTTCTCACTCTCACTCTCTCAATCACTACCCTACTGTATACCTTCCCTACTACGCTTAGAAGACATATTCCTCGTGTGACGCTTCTGCATAGTAGCCACGTGCGGGCATGCACGCGCGTCGGCTGCCCAGCCGTTTAGAAACCGGCTGGCGGCAACCGGCCGGCCAGCTTTTCCTTAGTATATATCCTACGACAGCGTAACTAATGTCTGGGATATTCTTATGTTGTTTCACAGCTTGTAGCTGCCCTTATTCTTAACCAACGCATCTTAGTATATTTTATTCTCGATAGTTGATTGTTTCATTATAATATATAAGATGTAAATCTAGTGAGAGTGGGAGGAGACGAGCGGGAGAGAGAGACCGGCTGGGGGACGTTGCTTCGCGCGGAGAGTCTAGCTTGGGACGAGCCTGATGTTGCCATATGCATTTGTTGGCAACGTTAGGCTTAGTTTCGACTCACGCACGGGGTAGACGATTTTGACCCGGCAACTGTGTTGAGTGTTGCCAAGCCTGGGATGTATTCTGCATGCCTAGGGCGGGGTCCAGACAGATTCAAGACTCAGAGCTCACCTCACTGTCGCACCCTTCGGACCCCCTTGATATCTATCCCTCTCAACCCCACTTAGAAACTTTCTCTCTTACTTTGTATACCTTCTTTCCACTACTTCACCAATCTATTTAATTATCCCATCCCCTTGATAGACCTTATATCTATTATTGTATTAACGACGAGCTCTCAGATAATTAGATAGGATTTTGGGCCTTATGCAGAAACGTAATTGTTAATGAGACCTAGGAAGCTTTTTGTTGTCTCATATTGCCCTTAGTTTGCTTGGGAAACAGATTAACTTGCTCATGTAGTGATGTACACCCTATGTGGTGGATTGTGTTCTTTTATTTAATAATTTTCATTTTAGTAAGCGTTGTTTCCACATAGCGATTTTGATAATTTAATTTGACTTTATATTGTCCTTGTCCCAATTTTGGTTTGTTTAGTTTGCAAGTTTTACATTTTAATTTGGTGGTTTCATGCTTGCTAGTGTGTTCTTGTGTCAGGTTAGCAGGGGCTAGACCGGAGGGGGGCTTTTTGCGATCCTTTAAGTAAAGTCTGCTGGTGCGAGTCCTGTGGACCCGCACGACTTTACTAGGATACCCGTGGGAGTCTGGGGGCATTTTCTTGTCTGTGTCCCTGTGTGTCTAGTGTTGTTGTGTGAGGGCCCTTGCCTAGTCCACTCAGCACTGCGCTAGCACGTCTTGCTTTTGTTTTAGGGTCGCCAGGAGAGAGTCAGATACTTGCGATCTGAGTCTCTCAAGAGAGCACCCTTTCAATTAGAGTAATTTGGCGCACAGACTTGGGAACGTCCCTAGGCTAGAGCAGGTGGCTCAGCCCAGGTATCCGAAGCCTATATCCTTCCAGCTAGACCTCTGCCACCTGGCAGATTAACAGCTAGGGGTTTATTATTTCTGTATGCTTGTTATTGTGCCACAGTTTACCGTTTTTGTGAGCATTGTGAGTCAGGGTGTGGCTTAGAGACTCTGTCCGAGCAGGCTTGCCTGACTAAGAGTGAGAAGCACACCTGTATGCGGTTATGTTGCGAGTTGCTGCCTTTATTTAATTATACCTATGCCATTATACACTGTAGGTCCTATCACTAGTATTTATTCCTGCTTACGAGTTGAGAGTTCTCTAAATCCGTAACGTAATTTCTTTGCTAAGCATCAGATCCTACAGTAGCCGCATGCAGTTTAGAACCCCGCATCTTGTCTACCGGTACGATGTTTTGAGGACTGTTTGCTTTCACCTTCTTTCACGCAGGGGTGATTAGTTGTATTAATTAACGTAACGTTAAATGTACTTTCTTCTAGTTTGTTATTAAATTGTTTCTGCAATTTAATTACGTTATCTATCTTTTCCTTGAAGCTTTAAGTCAACTTAATTGTGTGATCTTTTATATAGCCTGCTTGACTATCAGCAGTCTATAGTGCGTGCACCCTGTAACCGAGTCATAGGATACCTTGTTGTCCAGGCAGGACTCTTGACGGTTTAGGGTGGTTTGTTGCCTGGGTTTATAGATAAGGGTTGGATCTAGCGTTTTCCGTTGTTGCTTGTTGCCGCATACCTAGTCCAATAGAAAGAGCCCAGTGTTTATATATCCCAGGACGTAACACTCGGTGGTTACCACACACTCCTCTTTCCCCTTTGCCCTTATATAGGGGGACTATAATGCCAGTCTTCCAGTCATCGGGTGCACTCCCCTTCTCCCATGCTAGTTTGCACATTTTCCATACCCATTCTATCACTATCTCACCACCATACCTCAACATTTCCCCACACACTCCATCTGTTCCTGGTGCTTTCCCCATCTTCACTCTTTTCATGGCTTCCCACACTTCCGACCTCCTGATCCCCACCTCCTCCTCCACTACTTCTCTTCTTCTCCCTCCCATACCATATCCAGCTATGTTTGCTGGCTCTTCATTCCTTACATTTAGCAACTCACTGAAGTACTCCCTCCATCTTTCGACTCTCTCTTGCTTCTCGGCTAGCATTCTCCCATTCTTATCTTTCACACCCTTACTGTTTCCCTTGCTACCTTCCCTAACTTTCTTGACTTCTTTCCAGAACAGTTTCTTACTCTCCCTCCATTTTACACTCAGATTCCTTCCAAATTCCTCATCTACTCTTCTCTTACTTTCCTTCACTACTCTCTTCACCACCCTCTTACTCTCCACGTACCTCGCTCGTTTCTGTCTCTCGGAATCTTCATTCCCTTTACTACCCAACTACTCTCTATATGCTTTCTTCTTTTCTTCCACAGCTATTCTTACCTCTTCTGTCCACCATGCTGTACCTTTCACGCCCCTCCCTCTTCTCACTCCACACACCTCCTCACATGCTGCACAGATCTCATCCTTAAACACCTTGCTCATCTCCTCCACTTCCTCCATAACTTACAGGTCGAACCCACCTAGTCGTGGGTTACCTAATTACTAATATAAGTAATTTTATCAGGGTAGGCCTAGGCTACCCTAATCCCATCAAAATGCCTCAAAGCATGTAGGCTAAATAATATTGCATGTTCTAACTTCTATATATATAGGCTAGCCTAGGCCTAGGTCTAGGCTATACTCAGTCAATCACTAATTCCATCAAAATGCCTCAGAGCATGTAGGCTAAATATTGCATGTTCTAACTTCTATATATATAGCCTAGGTTTAGGCTATAGGACTAATCACTAATTCCATCAAAATGCCTCAAAGCATGTAGGCTAAATATTGCATGTTCTAACTTCTATATATAATATATAGCCTAGGCCTAGGTCTAGGCTATAATCAGTCACTAATTCCATCAAAATGCCTCAAAGCATGTAGGCCTAGGCTAAATATTGCATGTTCTAACTTCTATGTATAGGCCTAGGCCTATAATCACACTCATTTTATTAGTGTCAAGTAGAAAGTGTTAATTTTGAAAGTATCATATAGGCCTAGACTAAATTTAGCCTACAATAAAATTTTATTAAATTTTGATCTGAAGCTAGGCCTTTATTCTGAGCATTAAAATGAATAGGCCTAGGCTACTTTCTATTAACCCTTATGTAGCGGCGCGCGACTTATGTCGAGTTAAAAAAACTGGCAAAAAACGGGTGAAAAAAGGGTGAAAATCGAGTGAAAATGGGTGGGACAGTAATGATCCATACGTCCGACATCTGTGGCCTCCCGGCCCACACTAACTCCAGTTCCCCCACCGCACGGGAGGATGACAGTGTGACCAATAGTCCGCTAAAAGTGAGCAATGTAGCAAAATCAGCTAAACTTCCATCTTTGAGGTAACACTGTCAGGGCTCCACGAGTGCTACGTAGCTGTATGTGGTGTCATTGTGTAGCGATTTCCGCCTAGTTTTCGGCACAATACAGTTCCTTTCATGCTGATGGTTGATATAGCAGTCAGAATGGCCTGAAAAGGCCCAAAACGGCCACAGACCACCCGCTAGACAAGGGTTAAATTACTTAATCTATCTAAAGTAAACCTATCTAGGCGTATATAGCCTATTGCCATTCCCAAAGGGGGGACCACGAATGAATCGCCTTCTTGCACCTCTGTGATCCGGCGTACCTCCTCCTGAATGGTGCGGAATTGCGAATACTGATTATTACTGAAGCACTCTCCCCATAAACAAGTTGTCCCAACGTTTTACTGCCCATGTGGACAAACTAAGTGGCCTATACTATATATATTAACCCTTTCACTGCGGGTGACGTTCTGGAATGTTTTGGCAATTTACAGCAATTTCCAGGCTTTAACCTCCAACCCCGGCTAGGGTAGATCGTGACTGTACTCTGTGTCTGGGGGTTTTGAGGAATGTTGGTCCATGTTGATTCACCTGTTACTCCTGAAATACATGACACAAAGTTATAAAAAAAAAAAAAAAATGTTGCACAAACCTTCATGTGTAGAATGCCGTTGAGTAGAGGTCTCTAGCCCAAGTGATTGCATAATGGCGAGCGCGGGAAGTGGAGTGATTTTTATGCGGGAAAAGCTTCCCGCGTTCGGATGCGTCGCCTTGGCCCAGGCCCCGGCTTGGCTAACCTACTGCGCACTTAGCCACTCGTCGCGCCAGAGTTTTTACCTCCCGGAGGTGATTTTATTTATTGATAGTGATGTTATTATAGTTATTTGGAGTCCAATTATATAAAATATGTGTATTAGGCTATCATTGTCAATAATATTTCACATTTTCACTCGATACCGTAGTTTTTATGAGTAATTGAGGCTGGTTATTGTTATATTAGGCAGTGATTATTCGTTATCACAGGTGTTTATTATACTTTGGCCATCTAATATTAGTTCGTGTGTCACTTTCACTTTGGTAAATATGCTTGAGAGAGTCACTGTCACTGATAATGCTCATTTTCACTTGATACGGTACATTTTATTAGTAATTGAGGTAGGTTATTGTTATATTAGGCAGTGATTATTCGTTATCACAGGTGTTTATTATACTTTGGCCATCTAATATTACTTCGTGTGTCACTTTCACTTTGGTAAATATGCTTGAGAGAGTGTCACTGTCACTGATAATGCTCATTTTCACTTGATACGGTACATTTTATTAGTAATTGAGGTAGGTTATTGTTATATTAGGCACTGATTATTCGTTATCACAGGTGTTTATTATACTTTGGCCATCTAATATTATGTCATGTGTCACTTTCACTTAGTTATATGCTTTGTAAACGTTTTATATACAATTTATTGTGTCTTTTTTTCACTTATTTATATGTTTTCATAATACATGACTTTTTTATCACAATACATTGTTTTATTTCCACTTGTTGCCTATATACATACATATTGTAAGTCTTTGGTACTTTCACTATGATTATTAGTTAGTACTCCTGCTTGGTGTGGTATTCAGCAAAGCACGGTATAGCACATAGTGACAGCTGGCACTCCACACACTGCATGGTGGTCTTTTTCTGCTTCCTCGGCCTCACCTGGCTGTTCCAGCAGACATGGCACCGCCTTCTGCTAATGGTGACTCCATCTCGTTCCAGAGGCAGGTAACCGAGCTTGTGCACATTTAGATACTGTGCACACTGCATACGGTCCTGAACGGGGCGCCCAGGTTGTGCCACTGCCCTCTGTGGCGTAGCATACCTGTCCAGGAGCTCCACCAACACCTGTTTTTGGAACCTCCGCAGGCTACTGAACTTCCTGGGTGTGCGCGGATTCCGAAGCCTGTAGATATTGTAGGCATTCAGCATTGACATGTCCACCATGTGCAGAAAGAACTTTTTGTACCATCTGCACGAGGTACGCAGACAGTCGATGAAGCCTATCTGCATGTCGGACTTGTCCACCAGCCTCATATTTATGTTGTAGTCCAGGACAGCATCGGGCTTGGTCACCCTGACTTGGGTGCGGCGATCCACCTTGCCAGTCTCAACCATTTCCCCCTTGTGGACGGTGCTCAGGAGGTTGACCTTCCGCTGGTCGTGCCAGTGAATAGCCAGAATGGGCCCCGACTTCTTCTTGAAGACATCGCCTTTCTTGGTTTTAGGAGGGAAAGTTGGCATGCCCTTCCTTTTCGCTCTAACTGTGCCTACAGTCCCCGTCTTGCGCTGATGGAGGTACTTTGAGAGAGTGGGGGACGTGTAGTAGTTGTCCGTGATTCTTCTGGAAGTACCGGTTCATCATGGCTTGAACCACTGCTCCGCCAAAGCCAATGAGGGGGTCTATTTCCACGTCCCCTTCCTTCCCGCTGTAGACCAGGAAGTCCAGGACATAACCAGTTTGGCAATCGCACAGCACAAAGAACTTTATACCAAAGCGATGTCTCTTTGAGGGGATGTACTGCCTGAAGCTCAGCTTTCCCCGGAACAGCACAAGAGACTCGTCAATACAGACGTTGCAGAAGGGCGTGAAGTATGACGTGAAACGTTCTCGCATCATCTCGTACAACGTCCTAATCTTCCACAGCTTGTCAGAGAGATGCATGTCGGTGTTGGTGACAATTTGGAGCGCTCCGAGGATGTCGAGGTACCGGTCCCGAGAGATGTATTTCCCGAAGGCAGGGGTGGATATCAGATCTTTGGTGATCCAATAGTCAGCCAACCTGTGCTTCTTTACATGAGGCATTAGCATGGTGATTGCCAGGAACACCATGAACTCGGGATGAGTCACTGGGGTCCACCGCTTCATGTGGCCCTTGGTCACCTTGCCAAAAAAGTTCACCTGGATTTGGTGGTGCTTGTTTGTCTCTTCTATGACAAACTCAGTAACCTCCTTATCAAAAAATGCCTCAAAAAGCTCATGTGGTGGAGCATTGGGGCCTGCGGGAAAACTTGGGGTAACTCCTGAACCCTCCTGTACCTCATCAAAAGGGGTAACATCAGGGTCATTCACTTCATCAGCAGCCACATCCTGCCAGTTGAAAATATAAAATGGGTCCTGCTGGCGACGCTGACGAGGAGCTGCAGCTGGGGCAGCACGCCCACGAACTTTGGCGGCGCGCACCCTAGGGCGGCCAGGAGCGCGACGGCGCCCAGGCCCAGCCCGGCGGCCAGGGCGGCCAGGAGCACGACGGCCCTGGGCAAAGCGTCTGGGTTGAGGGTCGTCGATGTCCATAAAGTCATCGTCGTTGTCGTCAGAGCCGTCATCTTGCCCTGACGGTGGACCCAGGTAATCACGGCCAGAGTCATCTGTGAGGTGCCCTTCATCTTCAGACCCCCCCTCATAATCTCGCGGGGAACGAATGATGCGTGGGCGGCGAGGTGGGGAAGGAGTGGCAGGTGAGGCTCTGTCATCTTCATGCAGAGGTTCGGGGCTCCTTGGCCTACGACGATTCGTAGACAGCACTGGTTCAGTGTCTGTAGGTGCAGGTATGGATGCGAGGTCAAAAACATCGTCAGGAACCTCTGTTGTAGGCTGGAGAGGTGGGGTGGACCCTGGGGAAACTTGCGGGGGCGTATGGCTGGGACCGGCAGGGGTGGAAGCCACGGGAGCCTCGAACAAAGAGCGCCTACTTGTAGCTCCTTTTTTCACATATTTTCTCCCTTTTCCCTTTTCTGTACTAGTATGTCTCCTCTCGGGGGAAATAGGGGGTAAATAGGCCGAAAGTGGGGGGTCCTCAACCCTAGGCAGTGCTGGTGGTGGTGGGGAAGAATGGCAGGCGCCTGGGGCAACTTGGGTGGCGTGGGTAGATAAGGAAGTCAATGGCGGGTCAACCTCACCCTCACGCTCAGCCTCACTGGCACCCTCACCAAGTTTTAGGGCCTCTTTCCTGGCTGCCGCGGCCGCCTTTTCAAGAACTTGCTTCTTATAAAAGCGTATCTTGAATGGGGATTTAGCTGGCGAAGGGCTAGGTGTCGTGTCACTCAACCTAAACTTGGCAGTCGACCTAGTGCTGTCCCATTCGCTCACTCTCACTACACTCTCATCACCTTGCACAACTATATCACGTTCAGTACTATCATCACTTTCATCGTCATGCTCAAATCCAACAAATTGCGCGTCTCTTTGATGAATTTCGTCTAGATCGTCTAAATTTTCACTATAGTGAGACTGATAAGACTCGGAGCTATCACTGCCCAAGTCATCAACACTATTTTGTCCTTCACCACATTCATAACTCCTCAAAGCTATTTCAATACCTCCGGGAGTCAACGCATCTTGTACGTGCCTTTGCGTTAGGGCGCGACGAACATGGGCAGGCGTCGAAGGGAGCATGGAATCGGACACAGGGGAATCACTTTTTGGGCTAGTATCCATGTTGGCGGCAGGGTAGAGACTGTTTCGGTGGCGTACATGGTGTCTGGTGGCGTCACCTAGCGACCACGGAACGAAATGTTTACGCGCGCCATTCGAAAGCACATACGCAAGCAATGGTACAATGTTGTACCACCCGGGTTCCTCGGGTCAAAACATAATGGTACACACGTGTACCACCCGGGGTTGAAGGGTTAAAAGCCTGTATGTATATCCTTGAGGTCCATGGAAGTTGGGCAACATTATATTTAAGTAAATATATATATTTATTGACATTAGAGATTGAATTTATTGTTTACCCTTGATTCTGTAGTTTAAATTTAAAATTAATAAAAACCGGTTTGCGTTTGCATATTTGCATTTGAGGACTAGAAATTTCACAAGGTTTGCACATTTGTGTTTGCTGAAGTTATGTTCTGGGTTTGCTGACTTGACTTTTTGTTTGTGGTGCCCAGCTCTGACCCCTACACACTATACAAACACCTAAGGGTGACTCAAACATTGGTCACAGAATATGGATGATGAGTGTTCCTACCTATCATTATACAGTATTAATAATTCAATAGGATACCTTTGAGAACCACTGGAATGCTTGCAATGACTCGGTTGGAGTTCGGTATACGTTGGGAGAGAGCACGTGGACATATACATCATCAACCCATTTCCTCCACTTTCGTTCATCACTGTAAAACAAAGATGCATTACCGGTATACAGTATATGATAGATTTTGCATTTCATCAATTTTACATGTATATACCGTACAACAATACATTTACTTACAATAATGTTTATATAAGCAAATAGACGTATACGGTAGTATATCAATCGCATCATGAAAAACAGGGAGTTGAATCAGTTACTATTCGCTGATGACAGCGTTGGTGGCTGATTCTGAGGAGAAACTGCAGCGGGTAGTCAAAGAGTTTGGTGTGGTTTGTGGGAGGAGGAAACTGAAGGTGAAAGTCAATAAAAGTAAAGTAATGATGTGTAATAGGGGTGATCGTAGGGTGAATCTAGATGTGAGGCTGGATGGGGAAATATTAGAACAAGTAGTGTTTTAAATATCTAGGAGGAACGATAAGCAGGAGTGGAGGTATGGAAATGGAGGTAAAACAGAGTGTGTGTGAAGGAAGGAAGGTTTTCGGAGCAATGGGAAGTACAGTATGTGGAAGACGAGAAATCTCGGAATGAAAGTACAAAGTGCAATGTATCAAGGAATTGTTGTGCCAACAGTGATGTAAGGGGCTGAGACATGGGCTCTGAAGGAAAAAAGAGAGAAGAAAGCTGGATGTGATGGAGATGAGCTGCTTGAGGAGTATGTGTGGAGTTACTCGTAGAGACAGATTGAGGAATGAAGAGATACGTAGGAGAGTGGGGCAGCAGGAACATTTGTCGGCCAGAGTGGACAGAAGGGTGCTAAGCTGGTATGGTCATATTGAACGAATGGAAGATGAAAGGCTTACAAAGAGAATATGTGAGTCAGATACAAGGGGAGATAGAAGGGCAGGAAGACCCCCATTGAGATGGAGAGACTGTGTAAGACAAGCTTTGGGTGATAGAGGAATGACTATAGATCAGGCAAAGGAAGTGGTAATAAACAGGAATGAATGGATAATGCTTGTGAATAGATGAGTGAACACGTGGTAATTTTGGGGAAGGGGTCGGGCGTAAGTTGTACTAGATAATAGTCCATCAGGCGCCTGGCCCGGGGAGACAGTTTATATGAAGGGTGCACCTGGAAGTGTGGTGTGCTGGCTTGAGGTTTCGCTCTGCTGCATGTTTGCCTGCCGAGAACGGAACCTCTCCGGGTGGTCGGGGGCCGGGGAAGTGCTGGAGGGACCTTGGTGACCCTGGTCTCTGGGTCTTCTCCTGGATGACCTAGATGTATGTGAATTTGTATTTTGTTTTTGTGTGTTCATTGTTTTCTGTTGTTATGTACCTATTCGGGCTCTGTCTTGACCCCCCCCCCCCCCCCCCCCCCCCCCAAGGAAAAGTTGGGATTGGGCCTGAGTATATACATACATACATTTCCATTGCTCAGGGTCGATCCCTTCTCATATAGGCCTGTTGTGTTTTCCTCACTTCTATTGCCTTCTCATACCAGAAAAATAACATACCGGGTATGTATGTATACAGTATATATATATATATATATATATAATATTATATAGATAGATATATATATATTTTTTTTTTTTTTTTAAGAGACAATGAACGGAGGAAGGAAAAACACAGATAAAACAAAAAGGTCCATGTGCCTAAAGGCATCCTCCATTCATAAAATGTTTGTAACAACTGGATTTAAACATTTGTTGATTGTAAGTTTGTGGAAAGCAATTCGAGGGAAGTGAATTCCAAAGAGTAGTAGCTCTGGGGATAAATGAATTCTGATAAACAGAAGTTCTGCATTGTGGAGGAGAAAGTGTAAATTCATGGGCGCTCTCAGCTGCCCTAGTTCTACGGGGAAAGATTTGGAGAGGCGGCACAATTGAAGCAAGTTCCTCGGAACAATTGCTGTGAAAATATCTGTAGAATAATGCAAGGGATGCAACGTTTCTTCGTATGGCTAATGTAGGAAGGTCCTGTGTGATTGCAGGGTTATTGATTAATCTAATAGCTTTATTTTGAATTTTGTCCAACTGCCTCAATGCAACCACTCCACTTCCACCCCACAGAGGTGAACAGTAATCCACCTGAGAGCGCACATGACTTTTATATTACGGCCAACTGCTCGTCAGTGAAGAATTCTCGAACTCTGTACAGGAGTCCCAGTTTTCTAGAGGCACTCTTAGCAATGCTTCTAACATAATGTGTCCAGCTCAAGTTAGTAGTTAATGTTACACCGAGAATGTCAATACTAGGGGAAGTGGGAATATTTACATCATTAAAAAATATGGGAGTCAGTGAGATTCTGTCGGTTAGAAAATTGAATGTACTTGGTTTTCTGTGCATTAAAGGAAACTAGATTCTCTTGTCCCCATTCATTAATTCTAGAAAGGTCCTGGTTCAGAGAAATTGCAGTGTTTATTTTTGAATTTATAAGATCGGGTTGGGTGAAAGAATTGGTAAATGTGAAGGAACTGTGGAGTGTTGAGTCATCTGCGTAGGAATGTATTGGATTATGAGTGGTAGATATGAGATCATTGATATGAATGAGGAACAGAGTTGGGGCCAAAACTGATCCCTGGGGAACACCAGCATTTATTGAGTGAAATTGAGAATAAAGGCCATCTACCATTACACGTATTTTTCTGTTATGAAGATAAGAAGAAATTAGTGGAACTAATGATGCAAGGCCGTAGTGTGACATCTTCGACAATAAGGATTGATGCCAGACTCTATCAAATGCCTTTGATATATCCAGTGCTATTGTATGTGTTTCACCATGTTGGTCTGTAGCTTGGTTGATTTGATGCGTAAGAAGGCAAAGAATGTCTGCAGTTGATCGACATCGTCTAACACCATATTGCCTATCACTGATTAATTTATTATTCTCCAGATGCTTAATTATGTGATTATTTAATATAATTTCAAAAACTTTGCCAAGAGTGGAAGTTATAGCTATTGGTCTGTAGTTTGATGGATCTGAAGAGGCACCTTTTTTAGGAACTGGATGGATGTTTGCTTCTTTCCAGGGTACTGGGAAGCATGAGGTATGAGTACACAGACGGAAAAAATTTGCCAATACAGGAGCGAGCACCAAGGAGCAATTCTTAAGTACTATTGGAGGAATTTCATCTGGACCAGGAGCCTTATCTACTGAGAGATTCTGCAAAATAGTTTTGACATGTCTGGTGTGGATCTTAAGTGAGGGAATTTCAGGTGAATTAAAATTAAGTACAGGGACATCTTGATTTATTTCATCTAAGGTTGAGTTGGTGGAGAAAATATCTGCAAGAAGGTTAGCTTTACCTCGTGGGTCACTTACAAGATTGCCAGTCGGAGATTTTAATGGTGGAATGGATGAAGCAGTAGTGAAGTTGGATTTGAATGAGTTAAGAGTAGACCAAAATATTTTGTTATCATTTGGATTATTTAGAAGTTTATTTGCCTGCTTATGGAGAAAGTTTGATTTAGTTCGGTTTAATACAGTTTTGGCATGATTTCTGATGTTTCTAAAGTAATTAAAGGCTTCATGTGTTTTTGATCTTGTGTATGCATTGTAGGCTATTGCTTTTTGTTCAGTTACTCTAGCACAATTATGGTCAACCATTTAGGTGAATTAGATCTTTTACTGTACTTTTGATGAGGAATAAAAGTTTCCATTCCAATTTTTACAAAATCTTGTATGTGGCTCAAGGTGGAGTGTGCATCATTAGAAAAGAAAGAGGTCCAGGGAATATCAATAAAGAAACCTTGAAGACCCTCCCAGTCTGCCCTATCGTAATGCCATTTAGTCACCAAACATATATATATATATATATATATATATATATATATATATATATATATATATATATATATATATATATATATATATATATATATATAGACTGTATATATATATATCTATTACCTGATGCCGTGATCCCCGAAGGGGTGGCCACGAACGAACCGCCCCCAGTCAGTCGACGCCCCTCCTCCGCAGGTGCCCAACCCCTTGAAATAGGGGAGCTATCCCCCCGCCAAAGGCAGCTTTCTAGGGCCTTTCCTAGCTGATGCTGAGAGGATTGGGTTCTAGTCATGTGGTGATGGGCTGGTCTATCAGAGTGAGAGCCGAGCAATCTCTGCCATACCAATAGCTTACTCTGACTGTTCCTTTTACTTATATATTTTCTAGATCTCAAGTGACGGCGTCTCTTCCGTGGATTGACCTCCCAATCTACCAAGATTGGAAGCCAAAGCATCACATTTTTTCCCTTGCCCCTCAACTTTCTCTTCATAATTGCTGGGGGGCGCAGGGCCCTGGGTGGGGCTTTGGTTTCCCGGGCGTTTCCGCACCCTTCTCAGCTCCCCGTCATGGAGTGGCTTCGGTCACCCAGGCTTTATTGTGGTCGGCAGGGAGGGTTCTGTGGGGGCGCTCGGTTATGGCCTTGGAATTGCTCGGGGCCTTGGGGAACAACAACAACAACCAGCCTTCATTCATATACTTCCTCACTCGATCCTTCCACCTCTCCTTCGGTGCACCTCTCCCTCTCTGTCCTTCCACCTCGCTCTCGTACACCCTCTTAGTCATTCTCTCGCTTTCCATACGTTCCATATGGCCGAACCATCTCAAGTTGTTCCTTTTCACACTTTCCAGCACATCTACCTCCACACCACACCTCCTCCTTACTTCCTCATTCGTCTGTCTATCCCTCATTGTAACTCCGCACGCACTTCTCAAGTAACTCATTTCCACCGCTCTCACTCTTGGTCTGAGTCTCTTCCCGAACGTCCATGCTTCGCTTCCGTAAGTTAGTGACGGGATTACCACACTGTCATATATTGTCCTTGTCCCAATTTTGGTTTGTTTAGTTTGCAAGTTTTACATTTTAATGCAAGGACTTCTTCACTTCCATACTGACCACTCTATTTCTTGTTACTGCTTTCAACGTTCCTACAACCCTCTTCCCCTGTTGTACCCTCTCCTGCACTTCTTCATCCATAGTCCCATCCTTATTTAACACACTGCCCAGATACTTAAAAGAGCTGACAATTTCAATAGCCTGACCGTTCAACTTCACCTCACACTCTGTGATTTCACCCCTTTCAAAGACCATAACCTTGCTCTTCCCCGCATTTACCTTCAAATTCCGTTTTTCGCACACTGTTCCAAACTCATTTACCAGACCTGCAACTCCCATTCATTATCGCTCATCAGAACTGTATCATCCGCAAACAGCAGTATAGGCAGCTTCCACTCAGTTCCCTCCCTTTGCAGCGATACACCAACATCCACTGCTCTTCCTAGTATATATATATATACCGGGTATACTGTATATAAAACGTAGCTAAATATGTTTATAGCAATAAGAGAATAATAGTATTATAATGTAAAATTGCCAATTCTTTTGCATAGCTGAAATTCAGAGTCAATCTGTAACCAACTTCCAAGTTTCAAAATATATGAAAGGAGTAAAGGAAGATCTGTTCCGAAGATATCAGTATCCCATAACGTGAAGTGGAGGCGAGAGGAAGGAGGTACGGTACTAGAAAGTTATTATACCACCTAGTCACATATTACTTCCATTTGAGTGCCTGTGGAGTGTTTTCTGGGTTTATTATTCATGAGTTCGCTTCCGTGAGGCCTATCGCGTTTGCTGGAACCAGATTGATTTGCTCATATAGTTATGTACACCCTATGTGGTGGATTGTGTTCTTTTATTTCATAATTTGATTTTATTAAGCGTTATTTCCACATAGTCGTCCCAGTTTTGGTTTGTTTATTTTGCAAGTTTTACATTATAATTAAGAACCCAACATATGATAAGCAAACATAGCTAATGGGAGGAATAAAGAATATATGTTAAGTCAACATACACAATATCTTCCTTGGTGCGTTCGGGCGGGTGGTTGCCGTACATGAGGAAGTATCGGTTCATGATCTCCATCCGTTTGTCTCCCTGCTCGTCTGTGTAGTGCATGGTAGGGAAGCACTTCACTAGGGCCTTCAAACCCTCACTCTTGTTGTCGAGGAAAGACTGTAGCACAGAGATGATCATAGTGCTGTCCTTTAGTTGCTGCAAAAGAAGATAATTCAATAGTTTTAGACAAATAAAAGTTTGTTTAATATACACTATAGTACAGTATGTTTAATCACCATGGTCATATAACATATATTAGCTACCAGTACACAGTATGTGCATAGAGATCTGAATGAATCATTAAAAAATTTGAGTCAAGTTTAAACTAGTATTAGTTTTCTTGTAAAGGTATGAATATTAATTTCCTGCAAGATGATAATTTAGTACTGTACAGTAAAGGAAAACAAGGTTTAAGTACTGTACAATAATGGTAGGCCCTACTTCATAATGTAAATTTGGTATTACAGTGTATATGTGTTAGGATGAATCTGGAACTACGAAAGATAAACCAAGACTGAGGTGAAGGGAAGCTCTACTTGTGGATGAAAATGGTGACATGGGATGATAGCTGGCTTCAGTTATGATATGAATGTTGTACAGTCTGTTGTTGTCTGTCTGTAATTAAGGTACCATAGTTACGTTAAGAGAATACCCTACAAGACAATTATTATAAACGAAGGCAATACACAGAAACAATTATCAAGTAGAATAAACCAATTACTGTACAGTAATGTACTACACTAGGTTCAGAGAGATTTAGTAGCTACTAAGCATACTGTATGGTAGTTAAAATATTCTGTAAGACATAGTCAAACAGAAGCGCCAATGCACCAATACTGGCATTGGCCTTGGCCATGGCCTTCCTTAGGGACTCGGGGCTGTTTGGCCAGGCAGCCTAGGGAACGACAACAACAACAGCTGGCATTGGAAATATTTATTTATTTATATATTTTTCTTATCATAATCAATCCAACTTCCCACTTCCAGAGGAAGTAGCCAAAAGGGTGGCCATGGCAGAAACTGCCTCCAGGCTCCCAGACATGCCCCCACTGACCCACTCCACAGAGCCATTTCCACCATGTAGATTAGCACTGAAACCTCTGAAGGAGCAGACCCAGAGCAGACCCTCACCCGTATGGCAGCTCCACCACTATTTTGCTATTTTATTTACCCTAGTGGGGCCCTGGCTGGAAGCATACCAAGCACAGGAAAGTTCTGAATATAGGAACCAGTGGTCCACTGCTGCAGAAGCTGATTGCACCACCAAAATGGCGGGCGGTGGGGTCGTCACATCCCTACGCCAAAATAAGAAATTGTAAAGTGTTAAAAGACAGGTTCCTACAACCTCGTTTACCTTTGTTTTTATTTTTCTGCTATCAAATCTCTTATCAATAATAAGTCTTTAAAGCTGTCAAGTTGATCCTTAGACTTTGAGGACTTATGGAGAATAATATGGGAAATTATCAAGAAGACATAATCATAATACACTCATATATTAAAAATATATGAAACTACTATGGATTTTTTTTTACAAAATTTATTTTGTAATTTCTAGCTTTAGAATAACCTAACCTTTCCTAAATATACTAAGAGATTATGAGAATATTTAGGAAATGTTAGGTTAGGTTTTTCTAGAGCTAGAAAATATAGCCTATAAATTTTGGAAAATATTCACCCACAGCAATTCTATACAGTTTCCTTAAAAATATCCCGGACGAGCCTCCAGTTTCGGGATACACCCAGTTCTGCAAAGTGGCATCAAACTCTATCCCAGACCAGATGGACCTAGAGGAAAGGGATGCACGACTGGGGCGCAGCAGTGAAACACCATGGCTGTGAGACCTCAACCTCTAGACATCTTCAAGTATTCTATTAAGTTGTTGTTGTTGTTGTTGTTCCCCAGGCTGTCTGGCCGAACAGCCCCAAGGTCTCGAGCAAGGCCAAGGCCACAAAATCCTCCCTGCTTACCACTAACAAAGCCCGGGTGACCGAAGCCACTCCAAGGCAGGGAGCTGAGGAGGGTGCGGAAACGCCCGGGAAACCAAAGCCCCACCCAAGGCCCTGTGCCCCTCAGCAATTATTAAGTAAGTAGGAACTGTATTCTGAAAGTTTGGGCTGAACATAAGTAATCATTTTGTGAGTGTCTTTCCTGAAAATTTAACTTTCATAGGATACAATAAATGTTTTATCCTTGGCCTTTCATCATCAAATCTGATGCCTCGCTTCCAGAGGAAGCACCCTAAAAGGGATGGCCATGGCAAAAACTGCCTCCAGGCTCCCAGACTGACCCACTCCACAGTGCCATTTCCACTAAGTGGATTGTAACCATGAACACTGAAGGAGCAGACCCAGAGCAGTCCCTCACCCGGATGGCAGTTCCACCACTGTTTTGCTATTTTATTTACCCCAGTGGGGCCCTGGCTGGAAGCATACCAAGCACAGGAATTTTCTGGGAATGTCTCAAATCCATACTGTAATCTGAACACTTACCAATACAGTGTCTGAATTAGGGAGCTTGACAACAAGGAAGGGGACCTTGCGGTAATCTGTCCACCTGGTTTGTGCACGGGTGACTGAGTTGACTTCAATGACATCGTAAGAGAAGCCATAGTAATCAAGGAACGCTCGCACCTTGCAACAGAACGGACAAGTTTGGTACTGGAAAAGGGTGATCTTCAGGCCTGTTGTGTCCGTAGGAATCTGAATCTGGAAATTTTTAATAAAAGTAATTAATACTAATTTTTACTTTAACTAATCTAATACTAATTTCAATCAGCTTTATCAATTAAAGGAAACCAGTGGGGTAAGTTTTAATTTTGTAGTTGCATGATAGAATGTAGCCTAAGTCGTTAGCTCTGGTAAGTTTTAATTTTGTAGTTGCATGATAGAATGTAGCCTAAGTCGTTAGCTCATTGACAATGTCTGTACAGTAATCTTGGTTGAGTCAGTACAATCATTAGGCCTATAGGAAATCAGGATAACCTAACATAAGCAAGCAAATGTTGTGTTATATTAGTAATGACTTAGTACCACTAGTATAAACCAGTACTGGTCATCTTGGACTCTTGGTGGTGGACTGTTGGTTCAGTACCAGTAGTCTTGGTAATAATTCAGTATTGGGGATGCGTCACTACCAGTACCAGTAGTCTTGGTGTTAAGTCCAATAGTCTTGGTGTTGAGTCAGTACCACTCTACCAGTAGTCTTGGTGTTGAGTCAGTACCACTCTACCAGTAGTCTTGGTGTTGAGTCAGTCAGTACCAGTAGTCTTGGTGTTAAGTCCAGTAGTCTTGGTGTTGAGTCAGCACCATTAGTCTTGGTGTTAAGTCAGTACCAGTAGTCTTGGTGTTAAGTCAGTCAGTACTAGTAGGCTTGGTGTTAAGTCAGTACCAGTAGTCTTTGTGTTAAGTCAGTACCAGTAGTCTTGGTGTTGTTGTTGATGTTCCCCAAGCTGCCTGGCCGAACAGTCCCAAGGCCCCGAGCACAGCCATAACCGAGCGCCCCCACAGAACCCTCCCTGCCGACCACTATAAAGCCTGGGTGACCAAAGCCACTCCATGGCGGGGAGCTGGGGAGGGTGCGGAAATGCCAGGGAAACCAAAGCCCCACCTAGGGCCCTGTGCCCATCAGCAATTATGAAGAGAAAGTTGAGGGGCAAGGGAGAAATGTGACGCTTTGGCTTCCAATCTTGGTAGAATTGGGAGGTCAATCCACGGAAGAGACGCCGTCACTCGAGATCTAGAAAATATATAAGTAAAAGGAACAGTCAGAGTAAGCTATGGGTATGGCAGAGATCGCTCAGTTCTCACTCTGATAGACCAGCCCATCACCACATGACGAACACAATCCTCTCAGCATCAGCTAGGAGAGGCCCTAGAAAGCCGCCTTTGGCGGGGGGATAGCTCCACTATTTCAACCCCTTTCGGGGTTGGGCACCCGCCGAGTAGTCTTGGTGTTGGGTGAGTCAGTACCAGTAGTCTTGGTGTCAAGTCAGTACCAGTAATCTTGGTGTTAAGTCAGTACTGTCAGTACCAGTAGTCGTGATATGATGATGAACCAATACCAGTACTCTTGGTCACGGTGTTCAGTTGGTAGTCTGTAAAATCTTGATAGTTAGGCTAGTCTAGGAATTTTTTATTTAATAATTAGGCTAGGCTAATAGTAATTACTTGGGTAATTTTTTTGAAAAGACTCGCAGCGTTATTATACATAATTTATTAGGGAAAGTGAAGCTCTATGGAATCCTTATAATATACTCACATAGATTCCACTGTGGGAGAATAGTTTTGATAGTTACACTTACACTTTGTTACACTTTGTTGTATTCCGTCCGTTAGTGACACAGTTGAGCTGGGACTCAACTGCGACCAGGCAGCTCCCTTTCTTCCACTCTCCATTCCAGAAGTCGGTTGGAGTTGGTGCTGGGGTATCCTGGTGTTGGTGGCCGGTCCGGTATTTTGGCCAGCCACATGTCCAAGTGTTTCTTGAAGGTGTCTGGAGACACCCCGGTCATGTTCCTCAGAGGGGCTGGTATACAGTTGAACAGTCTGGTTCCATTGTATGCAAAGCTGTGATGGATCAGAGATTTGATTTTCTGTGTTGATCCCGGCGTAGTCCTCACATAGCACAGCCTCCCTCGCCTTTGGTGTTGAGTCTCTTGGATGTTTGGATTTGGTACCTTTTTTCCAAAATCTTCCAGACGTAGATGATGATGTATCTCTCCCTACGTCTTTGAAGTACAAAGGAGTACAAAGGAAATCAAGCAACAACAGATCTAGTGACCCTTCTAGGTTGCTTGTCCTCCAAAACACTGAGGATCAAGTGTCCAAACAGTGGTTTAGAGTGGGTAAGGGAACATTGGAAAGGGAACTACTGCCCTGCCACTAACGTGGCAGGACTAGGAAGTTAGTAGGGGACATATGGGTTAGTAACTGAGGGAGGATAAAGTTATTCATTTACAAACGCAGTCAGTCGCGGGTTTGATGCGAGATATTTGTCTAGGCGGAATTTAAATGAATCAACGGTGCTGCAGTCTATAACGTCTCGGGGAAGCCCATTCCACAAGTTGACAACTCGATTGAAGAAGAAATTCTTAGATTCGTGCGAGTTAAAAGATTTACCAATAATTTTGCAACCGTTTCCCCGCGTGTAATTAGATTGGTCGATAGTGAAGTACTTACTACAGTTCATATTGTCGATGCCTTTGATGATTTTGAACACTTGAATTAAGTCGCCTCTTAATCTGCGCTGGGTTAAAGGAAATAGATTTAATTCTCTAAGACGCTCTTCGTATGGTTTGTTCTTTAGGCTAGGTATCATTTTGGTAACTCTACGTTGAACTCGTTCTAGCTTGTTTATATCTTTTTGGTAATAAGGGCACCAGGATTGAACGCAGTATTCCAGAAGAGGGCGGACTAAGGAATTGTAAAGGGTTAGGATAACTTCTTTGGATTTATGCTCAAATGACCTGCCTATAAAGCCAATTATTTTGTTTGCCTTCTTAACAACTTCTGAACATTGTTGACTCGGTTTTAGGTTACTCGATATTGTTACTCCCAGATCAGTTTCTCTGTTTACATTCTTAAGCTGAGTGCCATTCATCGAATAGTTTGCTTTCTCATTTAGGTATCCGACATGTAGTACTTTACATTTATCCGCATTGAAACTCATTTGCCAAATTTGGGCCCAACATGACAATTTATCTAGATTGTGTTGCATATCGTCAACTTGTTCTTTTGAGAGTACGCTATTTGCAATTTTTGTATCGTCAGCAAATTTTGAGATTGTGCAGGTGAGACCCTCATCTATGTCGTTGATGTAAATTAGAAAGAGAATTGGTCCTAGTACCGATCCCTGGGGTACCCCGCTACTTACATTGGTCCATTTAGATGCCTTACCGTTTATGACTACCCTTTGCTTTCTGTTGCTGAGCCAATTTTCTATCCATTTCAACACACCGTCTTGTATTCCATGCGCTTTTAGTTTTAGCAGTAAACGTTTGTGGGGAACTTTGTCAAAGGCCTTTTGAAAATCAAGGTATATAATATCTACAGCTTTACTCTCATCGTAGAGGTTGAGGATATCGTGGAAGAAGTCTAAGAGGTTTGTTAAACAGGAACGTTTTTTACGAAAGCCGTGTTGAGTATCTTTAAGTATGTTATTTTCCTCCAAGTGATTTACGAGTCTGTCTCGTATGACCGTTTCTAGCATTTTACATACAACTGAGGTTAAGCTAATTGGACGATAGTTACTGGGTAGGGATTTGCTGCCTTTTTTGAATATCGGTGTTACGTTGGCTAGCTTCCACTGATCAGGCATAGTTCCAGACTGCAAGGATTTATTGAATAGTAATGTCAGTGGTTTGGAGAGCTCATTCTTAGCTTCCTTTAGAACTCTAGGCGAGATTGTATCAGGTCCTGGCGTTTTATTTACCTTGAGTTTATCTAAACAATTCAATACTTCTCTCTCTGTAACGGTGATATTGCTTAGAACATCTGAATTATCAATCTGAATCGGCGATGGTGTAGGGATATCACTGAGGTCTTCTGTTGTAAAAACTGATGCAAAGAAGGTATTGAGGGCATTACTCATTTGTACTTCGTCTTTGGTGTATTCTCCTTTTTCATCGACTAACGGTCCAACAGTTGAAGTAACTACTTTTTTCTTTCTGATATAACTATAGAATTCTTTCGGGTTTGTTTTACTTTGATTCGCAATATGTAACTCTAAGGTCTTTTTACTTTGCTTAATTAACTTTTTGGCTTTGCGTCGTAGCTCTACAAATTTCACCCGTTCTTCGTCATTTGTGAGGATTTTAATCTATCATTAGCAAATTTTTTAGCAAGCAGGCAGTTTGAAATATCTTTATTCCACCATTTGGGCTTATTATTATGGCCTGGACGCCGTATTTTCGATGGTATGCAGTCTTGCACTGCTTTTAGGTAAGTGGTTTCGAATAACTTCCAAGATGTATTTATGTCGTTATTGTTAATTAAAAAGCTCCAGTCAGTTTCTTTAAACATAGCTCTAAGTTTATGGAAGTTTGCTTTCTTGAAATTAGGGACTTTTCGATGCTACTATTTGGTTCGTTACTAGTAAACTTTAAAGTGAAAGTTATCGTACGATGGTCGCTGTTACTGAATTCATCACCAACATTCAAATTCTCTATCAATTCTTCTTTTGTTGCAAGTACAATGTCAAGAACGTTCTTACCACGGGTCGGCATTCGAACAAATTGATAAAGCGAACTCTCTTGCAAGTTCGTATACAAGTCATGTCCGGAGTGTGAAGTAAGAGTATCGCCCCACTTGGTCACAGGTAAATTAAAGTCGCCAAAAATTACGGTATCTTGTGAGTTACTTACATCTGCAATTTGTTCGTAAATTTCTCGGTCAGTTTGCACTGATTGAGCTGGAGGTCTGTATATTAACGCAAGTATTATTTTTGTACCTTTATTATTCTTTATTAGCACAAAAGATGTGTCGACGTTCACAATTTGAGGTTTTGACACGAGGGTCGGGTTAAGACTTTCTTTGATATAAAATAAAACGCCACCTCCATTTTTATTTATTCGGCTGTTCTCAAACATTACATAACCGGGAAGTGAATACTCTGCTAAAAAGTCTCTATCTTGTGTATTGAGCCAAGATTCTGTTATGCCAATCACATCATAATTTTCTGTAAACACTAGTTCCTCTAAATCTGAAAATTTATTGCGTATGCTACGAGCGTTTGCATAGAAAACCTTTAAAGTTGCGGTTTTAGAACTCGCAGATCGTTCTTTCATCGAATTTTTGGTTCTGGTCGGATCTACATTTACATTCATGGCTGTCCTCGGTCCTCGGTCGTTATCCCTGACGGTTTTGAATTTGGGTCGTGTTGGTGGAGCTTTATCCAAATTCGCGGTTCTTGACGGATTAGTATTTAATTCCTTTGTAGATTGCCGTCCTCGCTGTCTTCGGTCCTCCTTCCTGGTTGTCCTGTGCTGAGTCGATTTCTTCTCCGAAAATCCTTCACCGCATCGTTGAGAAGACGCCCAAAACGCGCTGCTCCCACCTGGTTCAGATGAACTCCATCATCCGAAAACAAATAGTCATCGTAGTAGAAATTGTCCCAGGTGTCGACGAATCCCACGTTCTCCTTCCTGCAGAGGTTTGCTAGACAACGATTTGTGCTGGTGGCTATGTTGTAAAATCGGCTCTCTACACCGAGCCGGGGGACGATTCCTGAGACGATGATCCTTGATGACTTCTCCTTAAACGACTTGATCAGCTGCTGGTACTTTAAAAGCAAATCTTCAGACCGGGTTCGCTGTATATCGTTGGATCCAACGTGGATGACGTACATTGTATTTGCAGGGGCCAGCTTTGATACTTCGTCAACTGCTGCAACTACGTCATCCACACCACCACCAGGGATACAAAAACGCTTCCTGGTCTTAGGTGCCCTGGCGCAAAACTCTGTGAGCTGACCACGTATCATCGAGTCTCCCACGAGCCGGACTTCTTCTATTTCCTCTTCGTCATCTGAGTCTGCGAATATCTGGAAACGGTTTTGACACTCGGTAATCGGTATGTGTTTCCTGGTCTTGGGGCAAACGTTGTTCCTCACGACACGGAAGTTGTCTTGAGGGGGAAGAGAGTCGCTATTTGTATCTTGAGTATCGGAAACATCAGCTGAAATGGCTACTGTAGGCGTTGAATTGTTGGCAGTTGACGTTGGGGCGTTGGTGGCTGCTGGAGTTGCGGTGACAATTGAAGTTTGTGGCACTCCAACGTTGAGTGTTACAAACTCTTGGAGTGATTCCAGCTTCATGGTGAGGACGTTGATCTTGTTGTAGGCTTCATCTAATTTCACTGTAAAATTCTCTCGTTGCTGGCAGAGCCGGCAGACTTGAAGATCGATAGTAGCAAACATGGACTCACCAAACCTACCGGCGCAGTTCGCACAAGCGCGAGGCATAGTGACAGTCACTTTCTTCAGATCACTTCACTCGCTTAAAAAACAATTCACTCACTTTACAACACTTCACTCACTTTAAAAACACTTCAATCACTTTAACCGAAAACAAATATGCTGAAATACGCAGAAATAGGATATCAGGGGTGATAGCCTAACCGAAAACAAAAATGTTGAGATACGCAGAATTAGGCTTCCAGGGGCGATAGCCTAACCAAAAGTTTTTTTTTTTAAATTGAAATACGCAATAATAGGCTACCAGCGTTGAATAGCCTAACCGAATATAATAAAATTGAAATTCGCAGAAATAGGCTACCAGGTGTGATAACCTAACCTTAAACAAATATATGTATAACAGAATATGTAACTAAATATACAATTCACCAAATAGAGATTATATAAAAATAAAGTGTGACTGCACACAAGGGGTTAATATACTGTGTCAACAGATGACCCTGGTGTCACTGAAGCCTAGTAAAGCAGTAGCCTACTCTTTTTAGATAAAAAAGTGTATCAGTCAAAGGTTATTACAAGATCGTGCAAGCAACAACTAAAATTACAGATATATATAGCTACAGTAGGATACCAAATACAATATCTACAAGAGTTAATAATAAAACAGATTGGCTGGCTATAGGCTAGGCTAGGTTTGGGTTAGGTTAAAAGCTTGGCAGGTTGGGTTAGGCTAGGTTAGTTTGTACAAATACCACCCTTAGCTTAAAGTAAAATCAGTCTGAGGAGAAAAAGTCAAGAATATATCTAGGGGGAAAAGATAAATGAATGCACTTAAATTTGGTACAAAATTTGCTGGAATTTAATATGTATAATCCCCAAAAAAGGTTTGTTTACAAAATGGTGTCGGCGTTAGTCCCTGTAGGCGGTTAGTTAGTAAACAATATTGTTTATTAGCAAATTAATATGCAAAGCTTTACTTACATACAAGGCAGTTAAATTGATACTTACTACAGTAGGTAATGGGTAAAATTAGGGGCTACGATTGTATATAAAATAGTAATAAGAGAGCGTTTGTTTACAAAGCAAAACAAAACAATAGATGGCGCTAGTGGCGCCCTGTCCGAGCAGGAGTCTTGTGATAAACACAAAGTTTTTCAGTCAATACACAGCGAAATATCGTGCAGTGTTACTTACTAAGCTACAGGATGGTTAAACGTGCTCTTAACCCGGGAGCTGCGGGGAGACTCTTAAGAGTTCCCCCGGCGCACTGCGGGAAGACTCTTAAGAGTCAGAGAAAATAAAAATCAACTTTTGACATCGAAAAAAAAAAAAAAATTTATATTTTTTTTTTTTTATTTTTTTTTTTTTTTTTGGCCCCTGGGCCATGCAAAATCTCAGTCCTCTACCTCCCCTCCTTCCCCACTTTCCTCCTCTCCTTCAGTTATCACCTATTTTCCCTGTTATTCCCTTATTCTGAGGTATATTTTCGTGCTAACATTAGAAATCCGATTGGAGGGTGTGGTCATCACTGATAGCAAGCGAGTGCAAGAGAGAGAGAGAGAGTATCGATCGACTGTGTCTCAGTGGCCTTGGGGGAAATTGGCGGGAAAGCAGATTGCCTCACCCATACATTATACAACTCGCGGGCTATATCTCCGATTTTGACCATCCAAACGCTGTTTTCACTCGTTTTATTGTTGTTTCAGGTTAATACCTTTATAATCAACCCATAATAGGCGCATATGGATAAATATTAATGCTATTAATGGCACAATGAATATTTTAGTGACGGAAACACCTCAAATACGTCAGCACAGGGGGACGTTTCCAATTACCCCCATGCGCACTTCAGAGGTTAACCACCTTTCATGCACAAGAATGAAGAGGATGAGTAGTTAATACTCAAATTATGATCGATATCGTGAGAGCGTTGACAGAGCGTCTGCAGCGTCTGGCGGTAGCACGGGGTGAGTACAGCTGCAGCTCCTTGAGTCTCTCCCAGTAGTTAAAGTGTTGAAACCCCTGTATTTTACTGGTGAATGTCCTCTGGGTGGCTTCAATTTCTGTTATTTCTCCTACTTTTTGGGGAGACCAGAGCTGAGAGCAGTACTCCAGTCGTGGTAGGACCAGTGACTTCCACAATGTTAACATACACCTCTCATTTCTTGTGTGGAAGGTTCTCAGGATCCAGCCTGCTATTTGTTTTGCTGTTGTTGTGGCTTTGGTAATATGCTGGGAAAAAGTGGCGTCACTGCTCATATTTACTCCCAAGTCCTTCACTGTGTCCTTGGCGGTAATTTCTTGCTGTCCACTTATGTAATTGGTGGCGTTTTGTAGTGCTCTCTTGTTCCCGTACCTTAGAAGCTCGAACTTGTCTCCGTTTAGGGCCATGTTGTTTTCTTCTGCCCACTTCAGGATTTTGTCCAAGTCTTGTTGTAGTAGCTGTGCATCATGTTGTGAGGTGATTTTCTTCATGAGTCTGGTGTCGTCTGCAAACGGTGAGGCTGTTGAGTGTTCCAGGTCCCTGTCGATGTCTCCTATCATGATGAGGAATAGGAGAGGCCCCAGTACTGATCCTTGTGGTACTTCGCTGATGACCCCACCTGCTTCAGATAGTCTTCCTTGAACCGTGACTCTTTGTTTTCTGTTGGTGATGAAACTGTGGAGCCATCTTCCAAGGTCTCCCCCTATTCCCCTATTAGTTTTGATGTAAATACTACCGCAACTACGAATCTTGTTTCCGAGACCTAGTATATTAACACCTTACGAGCGGCCTATGCGGTTTATTTATATGTACCGCCCAGCGGGGTGTTTTTAGCCAAAATAGGGCTGTTTACGTGATCATTTTCATGCCTAAATAAGACCCAGAACGTAAAACAAGTATCTATCCCTGAAAGGGCATAAACAGAGCTTTCGAATGACACCATAACGATCCTTTTATGATGGCTAGTTTTCTTGCAATAACCGTGCAACGCGAGTGCAAAAAGCATGTAATTAGGCACTTTCCCCATACAATTCCGTATATAACGAGTGAGAGAGGGAGGGAGGAGGTAGGATTCGTGTCAGTAGGTTCGCCGCGGTGGTCTGGAGCAGTCATACGCTCGCTACTCTCCTAGGAGCGGTAATTCTGCATAACTACTACTCCTGTTATTTTAAGTTTTATTGATTTTATTTGTGTATTTTAATGGTTAGTAAGTGTGAATTATATTGTTAGAAAGTGAGGAAAGCACTATTTATCAGCATTTGCATTGTTAATTGAAATTCAGATACCCAAACAATCTAAGAGTTTACTCGATTTAGTCAACTTTAAAAAGACATTAGCCTAACCTAACCTATCCTAGTATTATGGGTGGGGGCTGCCGCCCCCACACCCCCGCTAATTGTGTATTAAAACTATAAAAACATTGATGGGATAAAGTCTATGGTGTTTACTCTGCAATCTTCAGCTTTGGCTGTCGATAAAAGGAAAGTACCAATAAAAATGTACTGACTTTTTGTAGGTGAAGCTCCACTGATTGGCTACTAAACAAGGGAGGAGCCTCCAAGGAGGCTAGAATGTAAACATAGTGTCCTGGACTGGCAGTACAAAAATAACTGATAATGTTATAGGAGAGTGAAAATCAAATTGACAAAATAAGAAAAGTAGCCCTTATCCGCAGATCACTAAGGTCCCCTGAGTAAGGTAAGAGCGAAAAAAAATAATTCCATGAGACAGGAATCCCGTAATCGAGGAGTAGTTGTTCTGCAGAATACCCGTAAAAATGAACACGTCCATAGCAGAGCTCTCAAGATTGCGGGACTGAGTTTGTTTACGCGCAGGACTATTTATATCGACAAAATCGAGTTACAAAACTATTCTCCCACAACGGAATCTATGCGAGTATATTATAAGGATTCCATAGCGCTTCACTTTCCCTAATAAACTATGTATAATAACGCTGCGAGTCTATTCGCGATAATTATCATTACTTGTTATTTATAACTATTAATACATGCAGCACCATGATGATTTAATAGTTTAAAAATAGAAATAAATAATTTGCACAACATAGCCTACTTATATTTTCAAACATCGTCTAGCCTAGGCTACTGATAAAACTTGGATAATCTTCAAGGACACTACATCCGTCTTATTAGAAATTTTTTATTAGGGAAAATATGGACCAATAGACTAGCCATATTTTTCTCATTAATTAAAGTCCGCATGGAGGAATTTCGTTATCGACACTTGAAAAAACCTGATTTCACAAAAAAATACACCAAAAATCTGTCAAAGATGTCAAATAGCGGGGGTGTGGGGGCAGCAGCCCCCACCCATAATAGTCTTTTTCATAACAAGGTTGTCAATACGGTACTTTCAGTCATCGATAGCTCTAAAGATCATATGAAAATGTGTTAAACCCTCGGAAAAACCTAATATAAAAGTATGGTACTAGGCCTAACATTAAATGTTCGTAACAAGATTGTCAATACGGTACTTTCCCGTTATCAATGTACAATAAAGCTGAAGATTACAGAGTAAACACCATAGACTTCATCGACTTTTCTTTCACCTTTGTAGGCTATAATCGACAGCCAATTTTTTTTATTTTTGTATTAAGGGATTAGTACTCAACCAGCGGGGGTGGCAGCCCCCACCCATAATACTAGGTTAGGTTAGGTAAGGTTGTGAGGTTTAATGTCTTTTCAAATCACTATCGGGGAGCGTGTCTCAACATCGATAGATAGGCCTAATGGGGAAAATAGGTTTTCCCGAGATTTCTAATTAATTACAAACACTATATATTGATGCTGCATGCAAATGACCAATTTTGTTTATAAAAAACACTAGGAAAATTTGTGGTAGGCCTATTAAAATAAAAAAAATCCGAAGATAGCCTAGCCTAGTGGGCGTCACATTAAAAAAGTGGCGAGCACATTTTGGAAACATAGCCTATCAAGGTGTGAACAACTTAGGCTAGGCCTAGCCTAAGTCTGGAAAAAAATAAAAAATAAAATAGCCGGTCAATTTAAAGATGATGTAATTAAATTGCTAAAAAAATAAAAATAGTTTCGATTGTTTTTATCTAGTTTAGAGTTGTGTAAGGGTGTTTTGATGTGTGAAAATAGGCGTAAATGCATATTTACCCATTAAACAACAATCTAAAAACACGTCCCTTCACTCGCGAAAAATAACTATTTGGCCATAGCCTAACCGTTTGCCGTTGGATACAAAATATGTAGAGGGGGGGGGGGGGGGGGCAAGCCCCCCCCCCCAGATTTATTGAAATAGTCATATATTTAAACAGTAGGGGGCAAAACCAAATTTTCCCCAACGCATCTTCTTCGCGGCGGATGTAAACAAAGCCACCCGCCTCTTGCGAGGTAGGCGATATAGGGGATATTTTGTTTTTTTCAGGATCAGTAATAAATTTGTACGCGCATTTAGACACATAGGAATGATATACATGGTATAAGAAACCTGTAGGCCACGATAAAATCGATGTATGAATTTAATTACATCATCTTTATATTGTCCAAATAGCCTATGGACAGCTTATTGTAACCATTAGGCTAGGCCTAATGTACAAAATGTAAATAAATTTGGGGTTCAATGTTATTTTAATACCACGAATTTTGTTGATATAGCCTATTTGAAGATAAATATTGAATCTATATGCTCTAAAGATCATAAGAAAATTTGGGAAATTTTTTAATTTTAATACCACGAATTTTCCGAGTGTTTTTTATAAACAAAATTGGTCATTTGCATCAATATATAGTGTTTGTAATTAATTAGAAATCTCGGGAAAACCTATTTTCCCCATTAGGCCTATCGATCGATGTTGAGACACACTCGCTCCCCATAGTGATTTGAAAAGACCTAACAACCTTACCTAACCTAACCTAGTATTATGGGTGGGGGCTGCCGCCCCCACACCCCCGCTGGTTGAGTACTAATCCCTTAATAAAATCAAAAAAATTGGCTGTCGATTATACGAAGTTGAAAAAAAAAAACGATGAAGTCTATGGTGGTTACTCTGCAATCTTCAGCTTGATTGTACATTGATAACGGGAAAGTACCGTATTGACAACCTTGTTACGAAAATTAAATTTTAGTACCATACTTTTATATTAGGCTTTTACGAGGGTTTAACACATTTTCATATGATCTTTAGAGCTATCGATGACTGAAAGTACCGTATTGACAACCTTGTTACGAAAAAGAAATTTTAGTACCATAGGCCTACTTTTTTATTAGGTTTTGCCGAGGGTTAAAACAAATTGTATTATGATCTTTAGAGCATAGGCCCTAGGCTATAGATTCAATATTTATCTTCAAATATATCAACAAAATTCGTGGTAGGCCTATTAAAATAACATTGAACCAAAATTTGTTTTAACCCTCAGCAAAACCCAATAAAAAAGTATGGTACTAAAATTTATTTTTCGTAACAAGGTTGTCAATACGGTACTTTCCCGTTATCAATGTACAATCAAGCTGAAGATTGCAGAGTAAACACCATAGACTGCATCGACTTTTCTTTCACCTTCGTATAATCGACAGCCAATTTTGTTTTTTTTGTATTAGGCTAAGGGATTAAGCTAGTACTCAACCAGCGGGGGTGTGGGGGCGGCAGCCCCCACTCATAATACTAGGTTAGGTTAGGTAAGGTTGTTACTGTTAGGTTAGGCTAATGTCTTTTCAAATCACTATCGAGGGGCTGTCTCAACCTCGATCGATAGGCCTAATGGGGAAAATAGGTTTTCCCGAGATTTCTAATTAGGCCTAGGCCTAATTACAAACACTATATATTGATGCAAATTACCAATTTTGTTTATAAAAAACACTGAAAATTCGTGGTATTAAAATAACATTTTTCCAAATTTTGTTCGCCCAGGCTAGTTCCATAAAGTGCTAGCCTAGGCCTATTAGCAAAATTTCAACAATTGATTAGCCTAGGCCCTAACTCACAGCTCTGGAAACGGCAAATGTTGGAGGCTCCTTTTCCAAGACGTACTCTCCCCCTTCAGATGGGCTGGCCAGAGGTGTGGTGATCTTCTTATATAGATCATACATATACACACCACCGACACACACGCCAAACCCGAACCCCAGACCCACCAGCCTCCCGTACCTCTTGGTGAACCCGGGCTTCTCTGTCTTCTTGGTTACTGCTGACCGGGATACTAACTGCCCTCTTAGCCCGTTGTTTGCACCGGCCACCACTTCATTCCTCCCGGATATTCTAACATTTTGTCGAAGAAATACGGCCGCTCTTCTTACGTAAAGCAACATTGTTTGTTATTAGTCTTGGTGCGAGACTCCGACAGTAACAGACGGGTTGCCAGGTTCACTATGGCTCTCCCGGGTCCCGGCCAAATTCGGCCAAGTTGGCCTTCTTCTTCTTCTTCTTTAGAACCCGCCCGCAGACCGTGCAGATCCACAGGGCTGACCTTTGTATCGGTACTGGCTCAGAAACGTTAGTAGGAGGGAAAGTTTAGAGTAAAAGGATAGTTTAAGAGACATTTTTTTTTTTTTTGTATAAACCTCCCCCCCTCCCTCACCCATTTCTCTTCCTCCACATTTTCTCCAACATCCTCTTCATCATCTCCATGTCTTGTGTTTCCATCTCCTGTGTTAACCCCAATAGCGCCCCTACCCCTCTATCTTCCCTCTGCTTAATCTCCTCCCACCCCCTCTCCCCAACTCTATTCCTCATGTACCTCTCCAACTCCTCTCTCTTCTCATTATATCTTGTACATTCGGTTACTATGTGTTCTACATCCTCCACTATTGGGTCTCCTCCCATTTCACATTGACTGCAGTGCGGTCCCACTCCATTCCATCTCCTTGTTCTCTCATTCGTTTCTAGCGATCCTGTTCTTGCTTTAAATAGGAGTTTCGATCCCCATCCCCCATCATAGTACAGTTCTCTAGCTGGTTTTTCCTTCTCTCTATAATATGCCAGCGTGGCTTTATTTTCTACCCCCTCCCTAATTTTGTAAAAAATTAAGGCAATTATAAATCAATAGGAACTGGGCACAACAGTCGATTAAACACGAAAAATTTCAATCAAATTACGCACAACTATCAAAATAAGTGGCTTTACCGCCAAGGCGCGCTCGTATAATCAGGATTACCATGTTATAAATTTGAGCTATTTTAAAGGCTTGGTTTGTTATACAGGGTCAGAAAAGCAAATTCGTTGATTTAAGAGGTAATACATGTACAGAGTCTTCCAGGAATAGGAAAATATGTCGGAATTTATTATAAATTCACAATTTACATAAGAATAATCACCAATGGAGCCGTGGTGGTCCAGTGGTGAGCACGCTCACGTGTGAATCTGCAAGACCCGGGATCGAATCCCTGCCACGGCGGACATTTAGTGGGTGTGGTAGTACGTCCTAGCATGTTTCACATGCTCGCACCCAGTCAGGGGACATCCTGACGACGTATACAGACTAAACACACATAACAAAACCACTCCAACAGCTTCCTCTCTCTCCAACACCCCTTCTCCCCTCTCAACACTCTTCTCTGAGCTAGTGCCGATACAAATGGCCAGTCCTGTATAGAATCGTGAGGTTCAGAGTCGTAAAGATTCCAGGACGAGCTCCATAGAAACTGAAACTGAAACTGAATAGCAATACGGTTTTAAGAATATAGCAATGAAGTTTGAAGGAAGTACTATTGCTAGATTGGCGATGCTTCGTATTGGACCTGTCTGTGGAAGGGAAGGACACCGGGAGGTTGTGGAGTATGGCTAGTGGAGGAGGGTAGGAGGAGATGAGTCACGGGAGTGGAGAGGAGGGAAGAAAAAAGTGTGGCATACTTTGCGTATCTACTGTTCACAATTTTATGATAATAAATTTCACAATTGGAGAATTACAAACAGTACAGTATGTAATTCACGGAATTCGGCCAAATTGTTTGGCCGGAAAGGGGGACTTTTTTCTGGCCAGACGATTTGAAATTCGGCCAAATTTGAGCAATATGGCCGAAAAATCGGCCACCTGGCAGCATCACGCTCGACTGGTCGAGGTGTGGCCTTAGAATCGGCTCTCTCTCCTAGGATAAATGAAATAACAGAAAAACATATTCACCACCACAGCCAACATACCGAGATCCCCATCCCTACCTCCACCATCATCACCACCACCACAGCCAACATACCAAGACCTATAGCTGCTCACCACCACCACCACCACCACCGGCCTCTACCAATAACAGAGAAACAGTTACCCAAACATTCACCACCACAAGTCGTTTTCTCTCTACCACACCTCTCCCGCATCAGAGAAAACGTCGACTCAAAGACTCAAGGATAACAATTATATACCTGTGTAGGGCAGAAGATAACATGTGATCAGTTCTCGCCGATATTACACTTCTCCTGCAACACCCCAAACCTACAAACTGCAACCACTGTCCACTCCATCTACCTCCAGCCTGTAAAACACATAACAGCCCCAGACCAAATCAGAAGACAATATCATATTATATCACCTCACCCCAGAGTTAAAAAGGACACAACCGCCCCCAGACAACACGAGTTACTACCATCGAGATGACACGCCCTCTAACACCAGGGAAAAAACTTATCCATCAACATAACCAATTCCAGTCCAACAGAAGAAGAAAAGCAAAGAGAAATTAATCAAGAAATGGCATTATAAGTAAATAAGTATATCACCCCTCTCCAAGCCACAAGGAACTAACCACCCTACAATATCCTACCCCTAGGTGCCTTTCTGATGCTCAACCACATCACCCCCGAGGCCCTGAGAAACGGTATGACTATGACGGAAGATTTTAGGATCGACATCTCAATCTAGAGCTGTTCTTGACACCCCGGGTAAAAGGACAGATTCGAAAGTTGAGGACACAGTTGAAGAGTTGGTTCAGTTGATCGCAAGGCGTAGACACAATTACGAGACTGTAGTCACCCATTATACTAATTCTTTTTAGTGGGTATCAACAAGCTGGTTTATTAGAGCCTTCTGGGTGAAGTAATCTAATATTCTCGGCCTACCTCAACCCCGGCGCTATTGTGGATATAAGCAGACAGTCAGGTACTAACTAGCTTTATCCAGGATAGACCAAACGGTCCAAACCACAAGAAATTCATCAAATTCATTGAGAGGTAAAGGTCGAGGTCGGAGGTCGAGGTCAAGAGGTCGTGCGTCCGCGGAAAATAGCTCGAAAATCCAGGATATAACTTCAACTACGGAACATCTTGTTGAGTATAAAGTAGATTAGTTCCCCTAGAGTCCTATACACTCACCATTATGCTGAAACACGAACAATAATATTGGAAGTTTGACTGACTCACCAACTGACATATATTAACAATTTCTATATTTCCCCTTGTTACGTAACCAACAGGTTGTTCAGTTGTTTCTGACGCTCCCATGTTTGAACAAAGGTTTCTTCATTCTCCACCAACTCAACCTTAGATGGCTTCCCAGTACCCTGGAAAGAAGCAAACATCCATCCAGTTCCTTACCAATTCTTTCACCCAACCCGATCTTGATATCACAACTCAGTAGGCGCTCTAAGCAGAGAACACAAATAAAGTAGTACTACATTAGAGATTTAAGATATCATATATTTGAATGCTTATATGTCAAATATACAGTATATTGTATATGGAGAGAGAGAGAGAGAGAGAGAGCAATAGCTGGTTAGCAGCCTGTAACGCGTTTATTATGCTACACACACCTCACGACTCCAATATTTCGCATTCATGATCCCACATAATGATAAAAAAAAAAAAAAAAAAAAATCTTTCACGGTAAAGTATTTGGCCAATCACTTCCCTCCACCCCCACCTGCTACCACCTCGCCGCTAGTTCCCCCTCTCACTCTTGTACCCTCTTTCCCCCTCCCTCGCCTCCCTCCTTCCACCCCATACCTTCGCCTACTACCCCCACACCATCACTGTTGCCAGATAATTTATGGGCACTAATTGTGCTGCCCTCTATTGAGGTCTTGGACAGACCAAGGCTGTATCTTTTTTTTTTTTTTTTTTAAGAGACAATGAACGGAGGAAGGAAAAACACAGATAAAACAAAAAGGTCCATCTGCCTAAAGGCATCCTCCATTCATAAAATGTTTGTAACAACTGGATTTAAACATTTGTAGATTGTAAGTTTGTGGAAAGCAATTCGAGGGAAGTGAATTCCAAAGAGTAGTAGCTCTGGGGATAAATGAATTCTGATAAGCAGAAGTTCTGCATTGTGGAGGAGAAAGTGTAAATTCATGGGCGCTCTCAGCTGCCCTAGTTCTACGGGGAAAGATGTGGAGAGGCGGCACAATTGAAGCAAGTTCCTCGGAACAATTGCTGTGAAAATATCTGTAGAATAATGCAAGGGATGCAACGTTTCTTCGTATGGATAATGTAGGAAGGTCCTGTGTGATTGCAGGGTTATTGATTAATCTAATAGCTTTATTTTGAATTTTGTCCAACTGCCTCAATGCAACCACTCCACTTCCACCCCACAGAGGTGAACAGTAATCCATCTGAGAACGCACATGACTTTTATATATCACGGCCAACTGCTCGTCAGTGAAGAATTCTCGAACTCTGTACAGGAGTCCCAGTTTTTTAGAGGCATTCTTAGCAATGCTTCTAACATAATGTGTCCAGCTCAAGTTAGTAGTTAATGTTACACCGAGAATGTCAATACTAGGGGAAGTGGGAATATTTACATCATTAAAAAATATATGGGAGTCAGTGAGATTCTGTCGGTTAGAAAATTGAATGTACTTGGTTTTCTGTGCATTAAAGGAAACTAGATTCTTTTGTCCCCATCCATTAATTCTAGAAAGGTCCTGGTTCAGAGAAATTGCAGTGTTTATTTTTGAATTTATAAGATCGGGTTGGGTGAAAGAATTGGTAAATGTGAAGGAACTGTGGAGTGTTGAGTCATCTGCGTAGGAATGTATTGGATTATGAGTGGTAGATATGAGATCATTGATATGAATGAGGAACAGAATTGGGGCCAAAACTGATCCCTGGGGAACACCAGCATTTATTGAGTGAAATTGAGAATAAAGGCCATCTACCATTACACGTATTTTTCTGTTATGAAGATAAGAAGAAATTAGTGGAACTAATGATGCAAGGCTGTAGTGTGACATCTTCGACAATAAGGATTGATGCCAGACTCTATCAAATGCCTTTGATATATCCAGTGCTATTGTATGTGTTTCACCATGTTGGTCTGTAGCTTGGTTGATTTGATGCGTAAGAAGGCAAAGCATGTCTGCAGTTGATCGACATCGTCTAAAACCATATTGCCTATCACTGATTAATTTATTATTCTCAAGATGCTTAATTATGTGATTATTTAATATAATTTCAAAGACTTTACCAAGAGTGGAAGTTATAGCTATTGGTCTGTAGTTTGATGGATCTGAAGAGGCACCTTTTTTAGGAACTGGATGGATGTTTGCTTCTTTCCAGGGTACTGGGAAGCATGAGGTATGAGTACACAGACGGAAAATTTTTGCTAATACAGGAGCGAGCACCAAGGAGCAATTCTTAAGTACTATTGGAGGAATTTCATCTGGACCAGGAGCCTTATCTACCGAGAGATTCTGCAAAATAGTTTTGACATGTCTGGTGTGGATCTTAAGTGAGGGAATTTCAGGCGAATTAAAATTAAGTACAGGGACATCTTGATTTATTTCATCTAAGGTTGAGTTGGTGGAGAAAATATCCGCAAGAAGGTTAGCTTTACCTCGTGGGTCACTTACAAGATTGCCAGTCGGAGATTTTAATGGTGGAATGGATGAAGCAGTAGTGAAGTTGGATTTAAATGAGTTAAGAGTAGACCAAAATATTTTGTTATCATTTGGATTATTTAGAAGTTTATTTGCCTGCTTGTGGAGAATGTTTGATTTAGTTAGGTTTAATACAGTTTTGGCATGATTTCTGATGTTTCTAAAGTAATTAAAGGATTCATGTGTTTTTGATCTTGTGTATGCATTGTAGGCTATTGCTTTTTGTTCAGTTACTCTAGCACAATTATGGTCAAACCATTTAGGTGAATTAGATCTTTTACTGTACTTTTGATGAGGAATAAAAGTTTCCATTCCAATTTTTACAAAATCTTGTATGTGGCTCAAGGTGGAGTGTGCATCATTAGAAAAGAAAGAGGTCCAGGGAATATCAATAAAGAAACCTTGAAGACCCTCCCAGTCTGCCCTATCGTAATGGCATTTAGTCACCAACAGAGGTTCAGAGTGGGAAGGTGTGGTAGGTGATAGACAGGTGGCCTGTATCAGACAGTGATCAGAAGATCCAAGCGGGGACCTCACTGTAACATCATAATTTTCTGAATTGGTTGTTAAAAATAAGTCCAGTAGGTGGGAATTATGATTAGGATTATCTGGTACACGGGTGGGTTGGTTGACTAGTTGAGTGAGATTAAATGAGTCTGCAAATAGCTCACATTCAAGACCAGCATCATCAGTCCTGGCTGAATGAGTGAGCCATTCAACATTATGGACATTAAAATCACCCAACACAGTGATTTCAGAAGAAGCATTTAAGTTGAGGACACTGAGTTGTGAGGACAGAGAATCAAAAAGACTTTGCTCTGGAGGAGTATTTGGGGAACGGTAGATGCAACATATGTATTTAAATTTACCAGCAGAAATTAATTTGTATATAGAATAATCAAAATAGGGACAATTGAAACCAGTAACCTCCTCCAGGGCAATTTCAGATTTTGCGAAGCAACATACACCTCCTTTAGGTCTGAAATTTTGGAGCAGTTGATAACCTGGAAAATTAAATCTAGACGTGTCAGATGTGGATGTTACTTGAGTCTCTGTCAAAAAAAGGAGAGTAGGGGATTCTGCTTGAAGACATTGGTGTACAGAATTGATGTTAGAGTGAAGTCCCCTTATATTGCTAAAGAAAAAGCTGCACCGACGAGCAGCTTTGGGACGTTGCAATGCTCTTGACACAGTCGCATGATGACGACCGGGAGGGCCCTGTGTCAATAACCCAACCCTGCCGGGGGTGGATATCCGAGGGACCACCAGGTTTGCTCTTAACAATTGTACTGCCATGTTTATTGGGTAAGGTGTATGGTGTTACATGTATGATATGTAGTGGGAAGAGTAGTGTTTTATGGATAGAGGATAGCAGTGTAGGGCAATGTCGTGAAGTTGGATGTGTATGTTATATGTATGTTATATCTGTTTCATCTGTCCACAACTGTACCTGTAAGCATAGCATGCCTCAAGTGACCCCTATCAATAACTACCCTACAAATAACCTAGAATTAAAGATTTTATTTTCCACCAACTCATAATCAGCAAAAACGACACAAATGTCAATTAAAAACATGTTATAATATTTTCCCATCATTTTGTGTATACCGTGGGGGAAAAAAAAATCTATCAAACGTAAATCTCCCGTCTGGGAAGCTCGGCGCCTAGACGGAGGGGAGGGTTGAAATATTTTGTTGACTATCTCATTTATTATTTATCTATGTGCTGGAAGGATATTATATTTTTCAATTCCATCACATTAGAAATTATTCAAAGATTACAACAAGTCCAAATAAGACATAGTTATGTTAATGTATAAGGGATTTAGGTAGATGAATTAGAGAGATAGATAGATAGAAAGAGTGTGTATATCGAGGGAAAAAAACAAAACAAAAAATCTATCAAACGTAAATCTTCCGTCTCGGAAGCTCGGCGCCTAGACTGAGGGGAGGGTTGAACTATTTTTTTGACTATCTTATTTATTATTTATCTATGTGCTGGAAGGATATTATATTTTTCAATTCCATCACATTAGAAATTATTCAAAGATTACAAAAAGTCCAAATAAGACATAGTTATGTTAATGTATAAGGGATTTAGGTAGATGAATTAGAGAGATAGATAAATAGAAAGAGTGTGTACATCGCTGCATGTCTGCCTGCCGAGATCGGAACCTCTCCGGGTGGTCAGGGGCCGGGGGAGTGCTGGAGCGACCTTGGTAACCCTGGTCTCTGGGTCTTCTCCTGGGTGACCTGGATGTGTGAGAGTTTGTGTTTTTTATCTGTGTTTATTTTTTGTTTTATGTTGTTTTTCCTGTTCTTGCTCTGTCTTGAGTCGGCTACCCCCAAAATGGGGATTGGGCCTGAGCATATAGATAGATAGATAGATAGATAGTGTACATCGAGGGAAAAAAACAAAACAAAAAATCTATCAAACGTAAATCTTCCGTAGCTTGGCACGGAGGGGAGTTGAAATATTTTGTTGACTATCTTATTTATTATTTATCTATGTGCTGGAAGGATATATATTTTTCAATTCCATCATATTAGAAATGATTCAAAGATTACAAAAAGTCCAAATAAGACATAGTTATGTTAATGTATAAGGGATTTAGGTAGGTGCATTAGAGATAAATACAGTAAACCCTCGCTCTTTCGGACTAATTGGGGGAGACCCCTGTCCGAAAGAGTCAAAAGTCCGAAAGGGCTGAGTCCGAACTCACACTTCAGCCATTCGGACTTGTCCGAATGTCTGAAATAATGCATCTATCTCCCTTATACATAATATGAAACGAGGGTGAGTTGAATCACACTTTAGTATTTCTACCATTTTTCCTTTCTTTTCAGTAGCGGAATTATATGGGGAAGCGTTAGATGTGGCAGATGTGTGGCCTGTCTGTGAATATGTCTCCATTGGTGAATGACGGATATCATATCGCCCGCCTCAGCAATCACAAGTCCAGACCATGAGAGTGTGTGGTCTGTCTGTGAATATGTCTCCATTGGTGAATGACGGATATCATATCGATGAATGTAATCCTATGTCGAAGAGTTTCATGATAGACATCTGACAAAAATGATTGTTTTTTACACTTTTATTTTTTATCCCTTTCTTTTCAGTAGCGGATTTATAGTGGAAGGATACTTCCGCCTCATGGTCCGAGTCATCCGTAAAGGAGATCCAGAGAAGAAGAAACCATTATTTGCAGAGTTGGAGGCCTATATGATTAATGGGGAGTCTACCCTCAGTGGTCAAATCTTCGTTACATCCTGTCCCAACATATTCTTCAACATTACACTCCAGGATAAATATGGCCCGGCAACCATAAACTATAAACATCTAATATATAAATTAATGGTGAATGACGGATATCACATAGACGACTACACAGAATACCTCAGTGATGATCCCCCTCGTGAGTGGAAGTGTCTGAAGTTCCTCTGTCACATGGTTGTGAAAAATAATAAAACACAACTTCAGCACTATCCACAGGTGCTTCCTAATACTCTCAAGGAAAGCATTGATGAATTCATTCAAATTCATGAAGCGGTAGATGCGGCCGATGAAGAGTTTCTGTTTCTTTCGAATGAAAGAAAACTGGAATGAATAGAAACAATAAAATGTAAATACTCACTACATTCATTTTTTTACCATTTATTCCTTCCTTTGGATAAATATTTCAAGGTGGAAACGAAACGCGTTTTATGGTTAACCCGTAGGCCATTCTGTCGCCACCGGAGATCTTCTTTTGCGCAGTAGATCCCTTATCATAGAATTGCATAGTTTGAGAGGCCTTTACGGCCATCAAGACATCGCTTTCCGATTAGGGGACCCGAACCATCGGGGTCTAAGAGAATCTTGCCCAGGGAATATTTTACGTTCTTGTATTTTTTGTTGGAATTACTGCCCTGGAACTAATGTCCGTGGCAGGATTAGGAAGTTAGTAGGGGTGGTGGTGGTGCCATCTCTTTTTTGATGGCCGAATCGAGGGGTCGAATGTGGCCATTAATATAAATAAACAAATATATCTATATAGGAAAATTTGGTCAATCTAATAAAAAATACCAATTAATTAGTCTATTTTTTAATCCGAATAAGTTACATAAATAGGGTCATTGGTTCTAATTTCAACCCTACCGCAAATATCCCATAAGGCCATTTATTTGCCCGCTAAAGGGTTAAATAAAGTTAATTGTAAACAAAAAAGTAATACCACCGTGTACACATGTGACGGAGGTATAAGGGAGGTTTGGTAGAAGAAGTCCATTTAGATTTCTTGGTGGGTAGTCAACTGGGGTTTGGTAGAAGAAGTCAAGTTTATGAATAAAATTTAATACCACACCGTACACATTCGTGACGGATTTGTGAGGGAGGTTTGGTAGAAGTTCATTTTGATTTCTTGGTGGGAGTCAATTGGTGTTTGGTAGAAGAAGTCGATTTAGATTTCTTGGTGGGAGTCAATTGGTGTTTGGTAGAAGAAGTCGATTTAAATTTCTTGGTTTTCGTGATGGGAGTCAACTGGGGTTTGGTAGAGGAAGTAGATTTAGATTTCTTGGTTTTCGTGATGGGAGTCAACTGGGGTTTGGTAGAGGAAATAGATTTAGATTTCTTGGTTTTTGTGATGGGGGTCAACTGGGGTTTGGTAGGAGAAGTAGATTTCTTGGTTTTCGTGATGGGAGTCAACGTCGTTTGGTAGAAGTAGATTTCTTGGTTTTCGTGATGGGATTCAACTGGGGTTTGGTAGAAGTAGTAGATTTAGATTTTTTCGTGATGGGAGTCAACTGGCGTTTGGTAGAAGAAGTAGATTTAGATTTCGTGATGGGAGTCAACTGGCGTTTGGTAGAAGAAGTAGTAGATTTAGATTTCTTGGTGAGAGTCAACTGGGGTTTGGTAGAAGAACCGCCAATATCATCATCCATGGTCATTGTCGATTTTTCCAATATATCTGCCACTTCATCAGAATAATCTCCCTTATCCATTACCCCCTTTCGCAACAATTTCTCCACCACTTCAACTGTCTTCACAAGTATATCTCGGATGTTCATTGTCCCGTCAGAAAATATTTTTCTAGAACAAATTATTTTGGGTTGTATCTCTGTCACTTCAATTTTCGCCGCCAAAACACCATCTTCAGAATCTTGGGTATCCATTAATTCGAGTTGTCGGTAGTGCTGCTGCCGCTGAGATAACTTTGCTAGCCCGCCTCATGCTTTTTTATATGAAATTAGGGGGGGGGTGTGGTCTATATGGATGGGAGGTGGTCTGAGGATACAACCAATCATAGGCCCAGACCGTGGCCTGTTAACCTTCTCACGTGTGTGGTGGGTGTTCAACTAACCTATTAATGGGGTCATTTTATTTAGTTGTCTAGGAGTTAACTGGTTGGGTTTTCTGAAGGTCCAACCGGTATTTGTGATGCCAATATCATCATCCATGGTCGATTCAGATTTCTCGGTGGGGGATAACTGGGGTTTGGTAGAAGAACCACCAACATCATCCGATTTAAATTTCTTGGTTTTCGTGGTGGGAGATAACTGGGGTTTGGTAGAAGAACCACCAACACCATCCGATTTAAATTTCTTGGTTATCGTGGTGGGAGATAACTGGGGTTTGGTAGAAGAACCACCAATACCATCATCTATGGTCGATATATATTTCTCGGTTTTCATGTTGGATAATATCTCCGCCACTTCTTCAACAGCACATGTATCAGAATCAGTATCCACTTCGACATTAGCAACAGCATCAATACTCACTTCGATATCAGCATTAGAATCAGTATTTAGGGTATTCATTTCTATCACTTCGGTACAAGCATCAATACCCACTTCGATATTAGCATTAGAATCAGTATTTAGGGTGTTCATTTCTATCACTTTGGTATTAACATCAGCTTCAGTATCAACATCAGAATTTAGGATATTCATTGATTCGTGTTTTTGGTGCTACTACTGGTGTTGTGATAGCTTTACTAGCCCGCCTTAGCCTTTTTATATGAAAAATAGGGGGTGTGGTCTATGTGGACGAGAGATGGTCTGAGGATTTATATACAGCCAATCACAGGTCCAAACTAGTATTTATTCAATCCACTGACCAAACCCCTCAAGGCCCAAATCATAATCTAAGATTTTGACGCCATGGTCTATCTGTAATCGTGAGTTCAGGTGCTCAACCGGCTATGGTCAAAGATAGAGTGAGGCTAATTTGTTTTTTGTGGTGACTATAGTCGGTTGAACAAAGCACACTTTATGGGGCTAGTTTTCAATGGGAATCCGACCTGACTATTTAAAATTCCGGCTCCAGTACCGCCATTTCACCAACTAGGCCAATCAATTCTGATAACAGATTCGGACTCGCCGGGCCAAACTGCATAATATGAATACCACCCTCAAACGTGGAACGGGCCAGGTCGCCCATTTGGGCGAAAAAGGATGACACTCAGTCACCGTCGATTCAGAAGGTTTTCCGACACTCTACGGACTCCTATATCTGCGTAATTGTCACAGAGTGCTCAGCAAGCACACCTTTTAGGGCTAGTTTTTCAATGGGGATTTCGAATCTGTCCTGACTTTTGATGTACGTTCAAAACTCCACCAAATGACACGCTCCAGTACCACCATTTCACCAGCTAGGCCAATTAATTCTGATGACAGGTTCGGACTCGCCAGACCAAACTGCATATGAATACCACCCTCAAACATGAAACGGGCCAGGTCGTCCATTGGAGCAAAAAATTACAACCAAAATCCACCCACCGTGGTCTGAGATGGAAACCGTGACAAAACCCTTCCCAGGAAGCGGCACTTGGATGGTCGAAATCCCCCCACCGTGTTATGAGATCGAATCTGTGATAAATGAAAACTTTCCAGGAGGCGGGAAGATGAGGTCAAACATCACCCCCATGGCTTGAGATCGAATCTGGGTAAAAAAGCCTTTCCAAGGAGGTGGGAAGATGATCACTTGGAGGGTCAAACATCACCCCGTGGCTTGAGATCGGATCTGGGTAAAAACTATTCCTAGGTGTGGGAAGATGATCACAAATGAGCTCGAATCCCGGGAAAAACCCTTCCCAGGAGGCGAGAAGATGATCACAAAACCCACCACCATGGCTTGAGATTGAATCTGGGCAAAAAGCCTTTCCAAGGAGGTGGGAAGATGATCACTTGGAGGGTCAAATATCACCACCACCACAACCACCACCACCACCGAGGCGGGGGTTTCCCGGGATTCTATTCCAAGAAGCTCACACAGCTGGATAGGAAATCATCATACCCCTAACACTCACCCAGAGTAACATATTATACTCAAACAGTACACCACAATAGAAACTGACACCCAGACTTAGCACTCACTTGATACTCTTCCCATCCCTTATAAAAAATGTAAAAAAAATTGTCGTTATAAAAAAAACTCTAGTGGACATGTCTGGCACGTACATTTATTTTGTTTTATATTTAATTTTGACAATAAAATCAACCTTTTGTTCCACCATAATCTAAAAAAATATGAATTTTCATTCAGCCATTTTTGTAGCTGTATTCTCTCATAATTTATATTTAGGGTGGACAGGGTTAACATGAGAAATAAATACAATAAATTTTTCAATCCATTTTGCAAATGTCATCTCTCTCCGAATGTTTCAATGAAATGGTGGTAACTCGAAATGACAAACCAAATTGTCAGTACGATAAACTGGCGCTATGGATCGAGACATTATATTGTAATTGTCCCAAGGAAAAATTGTTAAAAGACATGAAATTATTCTTATCATCAAACGGCGGTAAGACGATACAATTTCATGACTCTGTCACGAATTTTCTCGAAATGGTTGCCATTCGAGATTATTTAAAAAATAGTCATAATTTTATAGATTTCATGGAAAGTGGTATAGAGGGTGGATTCAAATTTTGCTGCAATGATATTTTTAAAGAAGGAGAAGATTATGACGTGGTAGAAATTGATCATTTGGATGCATCTATAAGGGGTTTTTGTTCACAGTGTAAGTGGCGGGTGGTGTGTGTCAAGTGCCACATTTGTCCAGCGTGTGCCTCGGATAAAGGTGTAATCGCCCCCTATGGTTTCATTGACCAAATATTAAGCCAGTCTAAAACAACGAATGGCAAGTATCTTTTTCTCAAGTCGTACATTTCTAATGCTATGACCACCGATATGTATAAATCGCTAAATATAAAAGATGTTACAGAATCTCACTTAGAATACGAGGTACAGATTGTTTTGAGGGGTTTCAATTCTAATCAAATTCGCTTTCCCAATGGACCCAATAATTTAACCTGGGGGGGAGGAGGAGCAGTCCAGAATATAAAGGACAATATTGAAAGCGCCTGTCTGTGTAAGGAATTGACATACCTCTTAACGAATAACAACAATAGTCTCCAAAGATTAGAGGGACTCTGTATAATGGGGAATTATATTGTGCTAACCATCAACTACAATATCACCCTCATCGACATTTTATATCCTGTGACGCTCTATGAACAGAAGGGCACGAAAAGAAAACACGAGCAATCGTATGTGGATTTATTGAAAATGTTATATGGAGAGAGAGAGGTCGACTAAAATAAAAAAAACTTAAACACCTGAACAATTCTCTCGAGATTGACTACTATAATTATGCCGAGATGAGTAAATTTGGAAAAATAAATAGGGATAGTATTTTGGTGGAAGTGACCAATCAAAATTTTTATTTTTCACCCCAATATATATTTCTCATTCCACCAATACTGATAAATTGTCATAACCATAAGATATTTCTTTTGAGTTATATTGAGAATAAATATAATAAGTTTAGCTCGAGTATTAACACCCATAAACATTTAAATAGTTACACACTCTACAAATTATTATTAGATACCCTAATTAATTTAAAATTTGATAATAAACGTGATGAAAATATATTGATACAAGAAAATATTAAACAGCTGATGGCGATAATTGAAAACTAACCCCCACACCTCCTTACGAGCCTTACTACTACTCACACACCTCCGTCAATTATTATGCATGGTGTGTGGTATCTTTTGTTTTTATAAAATAAACTATTTAACCAGAACACTCATTTCTTTTCAACCCTGACACCTACCTCTCTATAGTCGAGGAATCCGGGTTAGAGTTTCTGGTAGGGGACCAGGATTGAGAAGCAAGAGATAGACTTGGGATGACTCTCTCACCCGTAACACTTTTCCGATCCGAACGTCTTCTTCCAGACAACACTCCGGAACCGGGACAACCTCCCCATCAAGGACGCAATATATACATACATCACTGGTGAGTGATGGGTACCATATAGACGACTACATATAACACCTCAGTCGTCTGTCATTATTTACCTTCCACATGACTGCCACAAGGTTATTAGAGATAATATGGAATTTCTCGTGGAAAGCATTAGAGAATTAAAAAACACAACTTACTGGACTTTTCGGACAATATTTCTGCCACTTCGGTGCTACTGGTACTGCAAGTGAATCATGTTGCTAGCCAGTCTCAGCCTTTTTATAAAATAGGGGGTGTGGTCTATGGGTGTGTTGAAAAGAAACAAATTTTCTGGTTAAGGAAAGTTTATTATAAAACAAATATACCACACCATACACACATGTGATGGAGTAGGGAAAGGGCCGTATATAAATAACCCCTAAGAGACCAAACAATATTTATTAACCCTTATTTATAGGGCCAATACTTGGGGAAAGCATAGCATGAATCGCAAGTATGGGGGAATAGTGGTGAATGGGAGCCAACTGGGGTTTGGTAGAAGAATCACCACTACCACCATTCGATTTAGATTTCTCGGTTTTTGTGGTGGGAGATAACGGGTTTTGTAGAAGAACCACCAATACCATCATCCAAGGTCCATTTATATTTTTTTGGTTTTCATGTTGGATATAGTCTCTGCCACTTCGTCATCAGTATGAGCATCAGTATACACTTCGGCATCAGAATCAGAATTTAGGGTATTCATTGATGAGAGTTGTGGGTACTGCTTCTGTTACTACTGGTGCTGTGATAACTTTACTAGCCCGCCTCAGCCTTTTTATATGAAAAATAGGGGGTGTGGTCTATATGGAAGAGAGGTGTGGTCTGAGGATTTATATACAGCCAATCATAGACCCAAACTAGTAATTATTCAATCCGTTGGCCACACCCCTCAAGGCCCAAATCGTAATCAAAGACTTTGACACCATGGTCGATCTGTAATCGTGAGTTCAGGTGCTCAACCGGCTATGGTCAAAGATAGAGTGAGACTAATTTTTTTGTGGTGACTATAGTCGGCTGAGCAAACATACTTTTCTAACAATTGTCGCAGAGTGCTCATCAAGCACATTTTTCGGGGGTTAGTTTTCAATAGGGAATCCGAATAGAAACCGCGACAAAACCCTTCCCAGGAAGCGGGAGAGTGATCACTTGGATGGTCAAAATCCACCCACCATGGCTTGAGATTAAATCTGGACAAAAACCCTTTCCAGGAGGCGGGAAGATGAGGTCAAACACCACTCCCGTGGCTTGAGAACGAATCTGGGCAAAAACACTGTCCAGGAGGCGGGAAGATGAGGTCAAACACCACCCCCATGGTTTGAGATCGAATCTGGGTAAAAACCCTTTCCAGGAGGCGGGAAGATGAGGTTAAATACCACCCCCGTGGCTTGAGAACGAATCTGGGCAATGGGGAATTATATTGTGCTAACCATCAACTACAATATCACCCACGTCGACTTTTTGTATCCCGTGATGCTCTATGGGTACGAAAAGAAAACATGAGCAATCGCCGAGACATCTCCATCACATCCTATCCGAACTTCTTCTTCCAGACAACACTCCGGAACCGGGACAACCTCCTTCATCAAGGACGCAATATATACATCACTGGTGAGTGACGGGTACCGTATAGACGACTACATAGAACATCTCGGTCGTCCGTCATTATTTACCTTCCACAACCCGCCCATGATGAAATTCCTCTACCATAAGGTCATCAGAGATAATATAAACCACCTGAAACATTATGAACAGGTACTACTACCTAAAATTCTCCGGGAAAGCATTAGAAAATTCATCAAAAATTAACGAAGCTGTGGATGCATACGAAAACAGGGATTGACCCTTTATCCATATATAGGGTAAACATATTTATATATATATATATAATATTTAACCCTTTAGTGGGCAAACATCCGAATATGGTAAGGGTTTGGTCGCTTCGGGACCCTTTTTTTATTTATAGCCGTACTACTCACACCTTTACAATACATTTTATTTAACTAAAAAAACTTTTTTCTTTCCACCTTTACTCTTTCTTTGTAATGTGGATGAAGACAACGTAGAAGAATCCGGGAAAAGTGTCTGGATAATTAATATTGGTGGGCGGCAGTGTTACTGTTTCTGTTTAGAAAGGCTCCCCTGATCGGACATTTACTCTGTTGTTAACTCGAGACAGGGTTGGCACTACCGTCTATTCTTGTTTATGACTGGAAAAACACGACGAGCACTTTATGGGATTTAGGGAGATGTATGTATGAAAATGTCTTATGCTGAGAATCACATTACAATGTTGCCTCTCCACCTTGGATACGGTGTCGGTGTCCGTAGGGGGGATGTGAAATATTTCCAAAAGTGAAGAGACAGTCATTTGGTCTTTGTGTTGGTTCCTGCCAACAACATCACCGTAATAATAATGGCTAGGGTGTGGCGCTCTAAAGGTGTTTCTTCTGACAGCGTGAACCATCCCCCATTCGGAAGGAGATAGTAGAGTCAGACGTGGACGATAGCACGTGTTACATATGAAGAGGGTATCCCGAACCGAACGCGAAAGACTGTCCCTCGGAATGACCATGGTGAGGATAGGTGGCCCCCCACACTTCCACAGGGAGGTAAAACTGCGCTGGAGGTAAATCCACAGTCGGCGATATATGGCAACGAACTTGTATACAGATCGTCTACTTTTGGGAAATGATCGCATCTTACCGTCCAATGTGGCAATATCAATGGCGCTATTCTTACAGAAGGGACACAAGAGGAGTTCACCCATGGACACGGATCCTAACTGTCGAATCGTGTCTAGGAGACTCTTTACGATATCCAGGGCGAGCTCGGGAATACACCTGTGGCATATGCGGGCATTGCAGACACTCTTGGCCAGAAGTTTGGGGGCACAGATATTGTATACCTTATCGTGAAACATAACCACCTCATCGTACCACAAATTCTGATCTAGACAAATGTTGCACGTAAATCGTTTGGTGATATAGATCTGCCTATTCCAAAATATTTGTCCATTTAGGCGCATTGCAAGCGAGATCCGTTCAATTTGTCTGTACCGAAACCGTCTCCCCATTAGCTTACACCATATCCGACGGACCTTAATCACATCATCGGGGTGGCACCGCGGACCCAACATTTTGTCAATCACCACCGTCATAATATGCTGGATTTTGTGATTCCTCCAGAATAGACGGGACATGGTGCGCTGTTTATTTGGTGGTAATTCATACTCACAATTATTCAGCCATCCAATTAACCAATCTATGGTCCCAAATATATCGCTAAGAACTGTGCAGCGAGCAGTGATAATATTATAATCGGTTAAGTATTCTGTGAATTTTTCATCATCGTAATTGGTCACATCAATGTAGTCCTGAATATCGCCAGTATAGGTTAGATTGTCTCCCATCTTGTATAAATTCCCCAGTTGGATAAAGACCATTAGTAACCGGTCTGAATTGTTAATTGTTGTTAGATTCATTCCGTAAAGATCAAATATACTTTGAATATTCGCGGCGACCTCTAGCATCGGTCCGGGCAGCCTCATGATGGCGCATCCTCTTTCAATAACGTACTTCAGGAAGTTGGGATTCCTAAAGTGTCTATCTGCGACATCTATCTCTAGAGGGAGAAAGTTCATTGTTGGTGCTAATATCCAATCCATTTCTCTAGGGCGGTGATGAATTTACCCGTACCGTTGCCCATTTATATGTCCATACATTTTTGAGACTCCCCCCCCCCCCCCCCCCCCCCCTTATACATCTGTGTGAAATGTGGTAGTTTTTTTTTTATATATATAAATAAACTCTATTTTTTCAACCGAGAGAGACGTCTGAGTGGATAGTGATTTCTGACCAATGTGAGCGTATATACCGTCGCTCCCACCGAACTACGCGCTCTCCAACCCCCTGCCAAACGCAAGCTCACCCGAGACTCCCCTCCATGGATTTCATCTCTCTAAATCCCTTAGTGAAAACAATGGAGGATATGGAGGAGTACTTATACAATGCAGTATACCACCAGGAGATGTTCGAACGAAGAACGTCGCCGTGGGAAATGAAGGAGTGGGATTACGAGGAACTGCAAGACTTCAAGATAGAGCTTGATATGGTGGATAGGCTTTATAGCATACGATGCACGGAGGATAGTGGGGGTAGCATCTACTATCTCCTGGCCAGAGTCGTCAATAAAACTAACCCCACAGAAGAGGTTATTTGTGGAATTGATGGCGGAATTGTGACCATACAGGATTCTCATGCCAAGGTGAAGGGAACATCTTCATCACATCCTGTCCTAACATCTTCTTCCAGGCAACACTCCGGGATGAGGACAACCTCCCCATCAAGGACGCAATATATACATCACTGGTGAGTGACGGGTACCGTATTGACGACTACATAGAATACCTCGGTCATCCGTCATTATTTACCTTCCACCATCCACCCATGATGAAATTCCTCTGCCACAAGGTCATCAGAGATAATATGGACCGCCTGATGCACTATGAACAGGTACTACCTAAAATTCTCCAGGAAAGCATTAGAGAATTCATCAAAATTAACGAAGCTGTGGATGCATACGACAACAGCGATTGACCTTTTATCCATAAATGTATATGTATAATAAAAGTGGGTAAACACCCGAATGTGGTAAGGGTCAATAAGTACTGTTTGGTCCCGATTTTTATTTATAGTCGTACTACTCACACCTTTACAATAAATTTTATTTAACTAGAAAACTCGTCTTCTTTTCCACCTTGACTCCTCTTTATAATGTAGATGAAGACAACGTAGAAGAATCCGGGAAAAGTGTCTGGACAATATTGGCGGCGGTGGTGTTACTGTTTCTGTCTAGAAAGGCTCCCCTGATCGGACATTTACTCTATTGTTAAATGGAGACATGGTTGGCACTACCGCCGATTCTTGTTTATGACTGGACAAACACGACGAGCACTTTATGGGATTTAGGGAGATGTATGTATGAAAATGTCTTATGCTGCTAATCACATTACAATGCTGCCTTGGATACGGTGTCGGTGTCCGTAGGGGGAATGTGAAATATTTCCAAAAGTGAAGAGACAGTCATTTGGTCTTCGTGTTGGTTCCAGCCAACAACATCACCGTAATAATGATGGCTAGGGTATGGCGCTCTAAAGGTGGTTCTTCTGAACGCGTGAACCATCCCCATTCGGAAGGAGATAGTAGAGTCAGACGTGGACGATAGCACGTGGGTATCCCGAACCGAGCGCGAGAGACTGAATGGCCACGGTGAGAATAGGTGACCCCCCCCACTCTGGGACACGGGAGGAGTTCACCCATGGACACGGATCCCAACTGTAGAATCGTGTCTAGGAGGCTCTTTACAATATCCAGCTGGGAATAGGATGTCGACATCTTTGATCGCACCGCCTTCAATTGTCACCCAAATGACCACGCCAAATATTATAAGCACGACGAACATGACAAAAGCTGTGATTTTAATGATACCGTAATATCTGAGGTGGATTCGGGTGGTATACAATATAAGACCTGTCAACGTGCATGCTTTACAATAACCAGAAATATCCATCCTCAGTCTGGTAGACCAATACCCTAGGGTAACTTATTTTTTACCGGGATTAGATCGGGATGGAAAATATAGGGTAATCAACCCCCAATTTTTGACATGGGCCACCATAACAAGTCTCCCGCTACAGGAAACATAGAAGCTTTCAATAGTCCAGACTTGCCACCCCTCTAACCAAACCGTTTCCGTCACGACACCCAATTACACCTACTGTCAATATTTCCAAAAAGAATATGATTCATTGTTATACTATTGTAGGTGGCTATATAGCAAGATTTTTTCTCGGCAATGCCATCCAAAATAGTCTACCATGAATAACTAGATTGGTGGTCCCTCGGCCAGAGAAATGACTTTAGATGACGCCCAAAGGGTTGATCTTAGTGAACCCAGCCAATACAAACGCCTATTGCGATCCCTTTTGTGCGTTGCTAATCACCATACAGATGGCTACCATAGCCAACTGAGTAAAGATGGTGGATTACACAAACTCATAAAAAGATACTTCTCGTTATACAACCATCTGAGGTTCGACCCGGAATATACGACAATGCAATTGTCCTATTATTATTGGGCAGTCTCGCCCTGGCGCTCCATCATATATAAGATATAATTAAAGATTATTTAATTTTTGATAAATCCTTGGACGACACCTTGAATATGGGAGCCGTATAGAGTACCAACACCTTCTGACAACAATGGTCGAGTATCATAGGCGCGGCCTAGTAGAAGGCTAACCCTTTGCCCGCTTGTTGGGCCGCTTTGGGGTTATATACGACCCTTTTTGTTTTAGAGCCGTACTACTCACACAGAGTGTGCACGGTGTGGTATAATTTTTGTTTTATTTTACAATTTGGCAACCGTGCCTGTCTTGTATATATATATATATAACTTCCCTAAACCTTCTGAGACCACAACCCAATCCTCTACAATGCAGTCACTACGTCTTTTGAAGTGCAAGGTGGAAATAGCTGTAACGGGATACGTGGGAGATATCAACTGTCGCCTAAACTACCAGAAATCCGGTAATGATGAAGAAGTGGCTTTCAAACTACCCGTGGATTATGACAGTTGTGTCTATTCTTTCAAGGCAACAATCAATGGCACCCGGGAAATTATTGGACGGTGTATCGAGAAGGGAAAGGCGGAGGCAAAATTCCGAGCTTCTATTAAACAGGGAAAACAAGCCTTCATTGGAAAGAAAATGCACGAACATGAAGACATATTAGAAATCCATTTGGGAAACATAACCCATGAAGCTAAATGGACATCGAGATAAAAATGCTGCAGTTGTTACCAGTGAACGAAGACGGATTTAGTACTCTAGTGCTCCCTACTGTGTTAAGGCCAAGGTATAGGCCTAGTTATTGTGACGTAGTGACTGCTGGGACACAATAGTAACTACAGTTTAACAGTAAATGCCACCCTAAGTAATATCAAAGGTGTGAAGGTGTACCCACCGCACCATAATGGATATGCTAGAGTAAACGCGGAGGGTACGGGTAAGGTGATGTGGATGAAAGATGGCCCCCAACAACACAATTTGGAGATGAAAATCACCCACTCGAAGAAGATCCAGGCTTTCCACGAAGAGGGAAATCCCATGGCGGTCATGAAGGACGATGTGATAATGGTAACGGGACAGCTCGACCTTACCCATGTAGATATGCCCCACCGGACCCCGGGCGAGATGATACTTTTAATAGATTGTTCGAACAGCATGCAGGACGGGATGAAGATGGAGATGGCGCAATTGTGTGCCCTACATT
>CM064541.1:34000359-34226609 GCA_032716605.1 Paralithodes platypus | reverse complement strand
GAAATATTTCATTCATCTATGCGAGCTGTACGATACCATCAAGGCCGCCTATGAAATTGTGGGGCACGGTGGTCGCAGAAGAACCTTTCTCGAAATAAGAAAAATAATAGCCAATGTAACAGAATTACAAATTAAGACTTACTTGTCATTTTGTACAACCTGTCCATTAGAGGCGGCGTGGTGGAAAAACGTTGCAAAACTACTAGTAGTGCGTCCTTTAATCTCGAATAATTTTGGAGAAAGGGGTCAGGTAGATTTAATTGATATGTCCGGTATGGCCATGGGAGGATATACCTTCATTTTAAATTATCAAGATCATTTTTCCAAATACTGTATCTTGCGGGCCTTAAAACACAAAACTGCCAAAGAAGTGGTCTCTCATATGGTGGATATCTTCTCAATAATTGGGGCGCCCAAAATTCTTCAATCTGACAATGGCAAAAATTTGTAGCTAATTTATTCAAAAGGGTGTTATGTACAATGTGGCCCGAGCTAACCATTATACATGGCCGCCCACGGCATCCAGAGTCTCAGGGCAGTGTAGAGAGGGCCAATGGTGACGTGGAAAATATGATAAGAGCCATTTTAATTGAAAAACGAACCAAAGATTGGGTGGGTCAATTAAATTTTGTACAATTTTATAAAAACACCGCCACAAATAGAGTAATCAAGAAATCCCCCTATAAAGCTACCGTCGGGAGAGATCCACCACTAGGCTTTAAAAAACGTTTACTTTGGACATCCTCAATAATCAAAATTTCCCTTCGCAAGTGGAAGATTTTTCACAGCTTCTAGACAATAGCACATTTATGGGTGATGACACCCTCCCCCACCCCCCCCCAACAATCCCCCCCCCCTCACCACCACCCCCCCCGGGCATAATTATAATAAAAAAAAAAATGCAATCCTAAGTAAAACGGGCCTCCTCGAGAAAGGGAATCATTTGGGGAGCACAGAAAATGGTCAAAAATACATCTACACCTACACGGGTTAACATCAATGATACAGTGTCCATTCTAGTTCATCCCAAAGATAGAGCATGTAAATTGGGCCATAAATATCTTGTGGGTAGAATTATAAATATAAAACAAGATGGAGAGCTATACAAAATTCAAACTAAATATGGGATATTAAATAGATACTGTTCACCGGGCCGAAGAAATTAGGCCATGTTTGGGCATTGACACATCCCAATTCGCAACTAAACTAATTAGCATAAGGAAAGCAATACGTCTACAAAATAGTGAATCTACCACACCGCTCCATCATCCACCGTCACACCACCGCCGTCGCCGCCACCCATAGGTACTCTTTGAACCACTAGACATTAACAACACCACCGTCGCGTACCATACCAGGGATTAATTTGATTACATCATTGAGAAGGTTGCGAATTTTTTCTAATTCATTACCTAGATATATTATTGGTTGTCGTTTTCTTCTTTCATTGTTTAATTTAACGGACCTGGCACGTAACGATTTCTGCTTTTCTATAATATTCTTATTTTGTTGGATGAATAGGGTTACATCGTTTAAAAGTTTCTTATCCTCTGGTGTGTCTGTCGAAGCTGGAGGCGTTGGGAAATGTTGCACCCGGTGCACGGTTTGTATCTGCACTTGATGAGGATGGATTGGCTGATTACGTTGCACGGTTTGTATCTGATGATTGTGTTGTTGTGGTTGCATTAGGGGTCGACGTTGCAGGGTGTGTATCTGGTAAGGTTGCGGTTGCATGGTCTGTGTATTGATGGGCGGTTGCGTGGCTTGTATATGGTATGGTTGTAGTTGCACGGTCTGTGTAGTGATGGGCGGTTGCGTGGCTTGTATCTGGTATGGTTGTGGTTGCACGGTCTGTTTATTGATGAGCGGATGCGTGGCTTGTGTCTGGTACGTCTGTCTCTGATGATTTTGCGTGACACAGTGTGGGTGTGTATTGATGGGTGGTTGTTGGCGAGCTTGCTGTGGTTGTGATGTTATGGGTGTCTTATATGCTGAATCGGGTCCTGCAGTTCCATGTACTTGTAGAGTACAATCTTGCAATGGTTGTTCTGGGTGCGATACTATGGATTTTGGTTTTTGTGAACCAGATAAATTCAAAGGTTCTGAAGTGTCTGATAATTGAAAAGCCTCCCGACACATTTGGGGATCTTCTTCTGGTTATACCCGATGCGACACTGTGGATGTTGGCTGATAATATATTTCGATTGTTCGGACCACCTATGATTATCCAAACGGATAATGGTGCCGAGTTTGGCTGTTCCCTGGAAGAGTTGATTGGACTGTACTGGCCAGACACCAAAATCATTCGAGGGCGACCATATCATCCTCAATCACAAGGAAGCGTAGAGAGATCGAATGCGTGTATCGTCGATATACTCAACGATGACCGATACCCCTGTAAGAATTGGGTAGAGGCCCTCAGCATAATTCAATATATCAAAAATATATCTCACAATAGAACTATAGGAATGTCGCCTCGTTCGGCTCTATTTGGTAACCAAATTACCACAAATAATATGGTAACCAATGCCAAAAAAATGACATCGCCCTCTTCCTAAGCCTATCGCGATACATTGCAAGGTCCTCATACCCATCCCCAAAAAATATAAGTTAGGAAAACTCAGCCATAGTAATTTCATTGGTTATATCATAAACTGTGACGAAGAGGGGAATTATACAATTCGAACGGGCTTGGGTTTCACTATCAAAGAAAAATTCAAAGTATACCAATTACATATGGTATCTGAGAACAAATATAAAATTCCTATCGAATACAATTTCCTTCAAACATGCCATTCTCATGGACAACCCACCTAATCATATAGAGAGTATAATATGCTGTCGGTGTATCACCGGATGTATCAACGGACGTTGTCCATGTAGACGAATGGGTATATTATGTAATAATGGATGTTCCTGTTCCAGTACCCAGTGTAAAAATTCCATAGAATAATTAACCTTTAGCGGGCAAATGTAAGGCAGATGTAAGGCAAATGTAGCAGAATACTTCACAACACAAGTCGAGGAGCAAAAGAAACGCGTTTTCTGGTTAAATAAAGTTTATTGTAAAACAAAAATCACACACATGATGGAGGTGTGTGAGTAGTACAGCCCTAAATAAAAACAGGGTCGTATATAATAAACCCCGAAGCGGCCAAGCAATATTATTTATTGACCCTGTCGTGCCTAAATAGACAAATTCCCGAATTGTCCATATAGCCAGGTGTCTTTTAACAATTTGGCCAAATTGACAGAGGGTTTACCCAGATAGCCAAATAGTCAAAATATCTGACAATATGAGTAACTCGCCAAGTTCTTTTTTTATAAAATAGGCAATTTCAGTACATAATTTATATATCTTTTTGTCATTTTAGATGGGTCGGCGTAGGGGCTCAGTCAAACCATGTTTCCGACACATTTTAATACTAATGTTTTAAATATCGGACGACTATGAAGGTGATAATAAATACCACCACTCCCACCATCACTCCCACAATTATACGTTTGTGTTCAAGCACTCTCATGATTATACGTTTGTGTTCAGCCATTCTTCTTCCTCCTCCAATGTTTAAGTTCTTTGTTTCTCGGCCTCTCCTTCTCCAATATTTACATTCTTGGTGTTTCCGTCTGATCTTCCACCTCTTTGAATATGTTCTCCAATCTTGAATTTTAGTACACATCTCTGAACAAATAAATCATATTTAAAATTAGATAGTATCAAAGGCTTAAAAGTATTAGCTAAATATATACCTAAATGTCATAAGAGACCTTATAGTGGTATAGTGGTATAGTGGTATAGTGGTATAGTGGTAGTAATTTTTTCTCCAAAAATAAAGCTATATAGCTTTATTGTTGGAGAAAAAATTACTACCACTAAAAACTCTGTCAGAACAATGTATGTAGACAGACAGGTAGAGAGAGCTAGTGTGTTTCAGAGTAAATATAAAGGAAACAGGATAGAAACAGAGGAAGATAATACCTTTTATGTCAGGGAGCAGTTGAATTCTGAGTCTCTTATATAAAAGAACATATATATATATATATTATAATATATATATTTATATGTTCACGGGGGAGGATTTAGAGACCCGCCATTGTTGATGTGAAGTTCGGGGTTAACCAACGTCCTAGTTGTAGGGCTTCTAAATCCCGTTTTTTATATGTGTATGGTAACCACAAAAATATAAGGATGCAATATACAAGTTGGGATATGGATTCGGGGAACTATATAGACTGTGTGTATGTGACACAGACCGGTGTTTGTAACACACTGAACATATTTTTTCTGAAATATTATTTGGTCAAGTCAATCTTAGCTAGCCTAGTTTTTAATAGACAAATTGCCCATATAGTCAGGTGTCTTTTAACAACTTGGCCAATTGACAGAGGTTTTACCCAGATAGCCAAATAGTCAAAATATCTGACAATATGAGTAACTCGGCTATGCTTTTTTTTAAATAGTCAATTTCAGGAGTTAAGACCCGCAATTATTGATGTGAAAACCTGATACAAATCCGTACTATTTATTTAACCCTTTAGCGGGAAAACGACTCACCAATCCGAATGTGGTAAGGGTCAGTATTGTTTGGCCGCTTCGGTTTTATTTGAACAGGACCAAAGGAGTAAGAACATAATTTATATTTTTTTTGGGTCATTTTAGATAAGATCGGCGTAGGGTTTCGGTCAAACCGTGTTTCCGACATATTTTAACACTAAATATACATTTATGTATAGCTTTTATTTATAATTTTCTTTTAGTTATGTAGATGGTGTGCACGTTTTTTTCAGTATCCTTAAGCCCAGAGTCGACACTCAATGGCCAGCGGCACTACCTTTCTTAGGCCTGAGATGTGCATACCCATAACTGGCTGTACGTAAGAGTGGCTCTTTTTGTAGGGGAAGAAGTACGATGGAAAACCTTGCCAGGGCAGCAAGATTATTCGCCATAAAATTTGTGCTAATCTGTGGTTTCACAGGACATCCAAAGGAACTTAGGCATCACATTCTTCTTTCGACGGTAAAACCTCAAAATGTAGTCCCTTAGACTCTTTGGCATGTTATCTGGTAGGTCCTCCAGCACCGTGTACACGTCAAGAATCCATTTAGGTACCTTTGGGGTGATGAGGAGACAGGGGCCGGCGGTACCATTAATGTCCCAGTAGCCGGGTAATGTACATTCCCTGATTTCACTCAGCCAGCTACAGAAGTTCAGTGGTTTTGTCACAGGGTCCCGGCATGCTAAGTTGTATTTGTTGATGATTTCGGTTTGGTATTGAAATAAATCGTTAATTTCTACGGAGTAGAAGTGGGTCTCCCCCCGTTGTTGGTATACAATATTGTTGATGGGATACGTGGTTAGGCCGATATTAGGTTTCTCTCCCAGTCGGACGTTGCTGGGATACGTGGTTAGGCCGATGTTAGGTTTCTCTCCCAGTCGGACGACTACGAAGGGCATAATAAATACAACCACGCCCACCACCACTTCCATGATTATACCTTCGTGTCCAGCCATTCTTCCTCCTCCTGTACGTTCTTTGTTTCTTTCGGTCTGATCTGGAGCCTCTCCTCCTCCAATATTATACCTTTTGTGTCAGGGAGCAGTTGAATTCTGAGTTTCTCACATGAAAGAGAATATATATATATATAGTCTAGAGATGGGGGAGCAGCTGGAGACCCGCCACTGTTGATGTGAAATTCGGGGTTACCAACATCCCAGTTTTAGGGTTCTAAATCCCGTTTTTTTATATGTTTATTACAATGACTGTGTGTATGTGACACAGAGCGGTGTTTGTAACACACTGAAAATATTTTTTCAGAAATATTATTTTGGTATTTTAAACAATTTGGCCAAATTGACAGAGGTTTACCCAGATAGCCAAATAGTCAAAATATCTGACAATATGAGTAACTCGGGTAGTGCTTTTTTGTTTAAATAGTTAATTTCAGGAGTTAGAGACCCGCAATTATTGATGTGAAATTAGGGGTTTACCAACGTCCTAGTTTTAGGGCTCTAAATCCCATTTTTACATGGATATGGTAACCACATAATATAAGGATGCAATTATATAAGTTGGGATATGGATTCGGGAACTACATAGACTATGTGTATGTGACACAGACCGGTGTTTATAACACACTGAACATATTTTTTCAGAAAATATTATTTTGATCAAGTCAATCTTAAGCCTAGTTGTTAATAGACAAATTGTTCAGGTGTTCTTTTAACAACTTGGCCAAATTGACAGAGGGTTTACCCAGATAGCCAAATAGTCAAACTATCTGACAATATGAGTATGCGGCTTCACAGGACATCCAAAGGAACTTAGGTATAAATAAACAATAGCTTTTATTTATAATTATATAGAGAGGGAGAAGTGGATTTTGGAAACGTGATAGGTAGAAAGTCTGGAGTAGACGAGGGAGTCAGGGGGAAAGAAGGAGTGGCTATTATTGTGAAGGAGGAGTTGAGGAGAGTTTATAAAAGAGTGGAAAGAGGTGTCATCAAGGGCTAATGTGGGTGAGAATGTCGGTTTAAGGGTGAAAGCTGGGTGGTTGTAAGTGTGTATGGACCGGGGAGTGAAAGAGAGTTAGACGAGGTAGAGGGTTTACTGGGGAGGATTTGAGAGATTGTCTACAAGGGTTTGATGAAAATGAAAATGTTATAGTTTTAGGGGACCTAAATGCTAGGGTAGGAAATGAGCCTGTTGAGGGAGTCATCGGTAGTTTTGGTGTGGATGGTGTACACGAGAGTGGAGAAAGACTGAAAAATGTATGTGAAGAGTGTAGATTGAGTGTAGGTAATACTTTCTTCAAAAAAAGGCGTATACACAAGTACACCTGGCATAGACTTGTGAGGGGAGAGATTGTAGAGAGGGCATTGATGGATTATGTGCTGGTGACAAGGGAAAGATTGTGTAGACTGCTGGATGTGAATGTGATGAGAGGTGAGGCGGGAGGTTATGTCAGATCATTACCTGGTGGAGGGAAAGCTAAGAGTTAAGAGTTACAGGAGAATAAGAGACAAGCGTGAAGTAAGAGAGGTAATAAAAGTTAGTGAGTTAGAGAAGAGTGAAAAGAGAGGGAGTACAAGGAAAGACTAAATGAAAAAAGTGGATGGAAGTGAGAGAGATGGAAGAGAGAGAAGTAGAGGTTGAATGGCAACAGTTTAAGGAAGGAGTGAAAGCAAGTGCAGAGGTAGTATGCGGCAAAAAGGAAAGTAGGAGGCAGAGGTATCAGGAAGGGAAGCGAGTGGTGGAATGATACGGTGAGAAAGGCAGCTGAGGAGAAAGAGACAGTGTTTTGAGAGGGTTTTACAGGATGGTAGTGTTGAGGTATGGGAGAGGTACAAGGAGAAAAGGAGAGAGGCAAAACGGAAAATTAGAGAAGCGAAAAAAGATGCAAACGAAAGGTGGGGCCAAAGGCTGAGTGAGAATTTTGAAGAACGAAAGAAGATGTTCTGGAAGGAGGTAAATAAAGTAAGGAAAGGAGGACAAAAGAGGAAGAGTCAGTGAAAGATAAAAATGGAGAATTACTAGTGGAACCAGTTGAAGTGAGGAAAAGATATGCCGAGTATTTTGAATCTTTGTTAAATACAAGAGATGGAAGAGAAGCAGTGATTGAAGCAGAGGTGGATGGAGATAGGTTAACCCAGGCCACCCAGGTGGCAGGGAATGAATGAAAGGATTGAGGAAAATGAGGTGAAAGAAGCAGTGAAACAAATGAGAGCGGGAAAACCAGAAGGTTTGGATTGGTATTGCTGTGGAGTGTATAAAGAAGGGTGGAGATGTGATAATAGATTGGTTTGTGAGACTTTTCAATGTGTGCTTTACTGTGTCAATGGTACCAATAGACTGGAAGAGTGCATGTATTGTGCCGTTTGTACAAGGGGAAGGGAGATCGGCAGGAGTGTTCAAGTTATAGAGGTATTAGTTTATGTCAGTGGTTGGAAAGCTGTATGGCAGGGTGTTGATAGAGAGGATAATAAAGTGTACGGAAGTTGCAATAGGAGAAGAACAGTGCGGTTTTAGGAGGGGAAGAGGGTGCGTGGATCAGATGTTTTGCGGTAAGACAGTTATGCGAGAAGTATTTAGAGAAGCATAAGGAGATATTTTGGGCTTTTTATGGACTTGGAAAAAGCGTATGATCGTGTAGACCGTGAAGCAATGTGTAAGGATTTTATGAAATAGGAGGAAATTTGTTAGAAGCAGTTAAGAGTTTTTATGAAGGGAGCAGAGCAGGTGAGAGAGTAGGAAATGGTGAGTTGAGTGAATGGTTTGAGGTAAAGGTAGGTTTGCGACAGGGTTGTGTAATGTCACCATGGCTGTTTAATATGTTTTATGGATGGTGTGGTGAGGGAGGTGAAAAGGAGAACTATGGGAAGAGGATTGGGTTTAGTAGGAAAGAATGGTAGAGATTGGGAGTTGAATCAGTTGCTGTTCGCTGATGACACAGCATTGGTGGCGGATTCTGATGAGAAACTGAGCGGGTAGTCAAAGAGTTTGGTGTGGTTTGTGGAAGGAGGAAACTGAAGGTGAACGTCAATAAAAGTAAAGTAATGGTTTGTAATAGGGGAGAGCATAGGGTGAATCTAGATGTGAGGCTGGATGGGGAAATATTGGGAACAAGTAGAGTGTTTTAAATATCTAGGAGGAACGATAAGCAGGAGTGGAGGTATGGAAGTGGAGGTAAAACAGAGTGTGTGAAGGAAGGAAGGTTTTCGGAGCAATGGGAAGTATGTGGAAGACAAGAAATCCTCGGAGTGAAAGTAAAAAAGTGCACTGTATCCAAGGAAATTGTTGTGCCAACAGTGATGTATGGGGCTGAGACATGGGCTCTGAAGAAAAAGGAGAAAAGAGGGCTGGATGTGATGGAGATGAGCTGCTTGAGGAGTATGTGTGGAGTTACTCGTAGAGACAGATTGAGGAATGAAGATGATACGTAGGAGAGTGGGGCAGCAGGAACATTTGTCAGCCAGAGTGGACAGAAGGTGCTGAGCTAGTATGGTCATGTGTGAACGAATGGGAGATGAAAGGCTTACAAAGAGAATATGTGAGTCAGGTACAAGGGGAGATAGAAGGGCAGGAAGACCCCCATTGAGATGGAGAGACTGTGTAAGAAAGGCTTTGGATGATAGAGGAATGACTATAGATCAGGCAGGGGAAGTGGTGGTGGACATGAGTGAATGGAGAATGCTTGTGAATAGTTGAGTGAACACGTGGTCATTTGGAGTAAGGGGTCGGGCGCAAGTTGGACTAGATAATAGTCCATCAGGCGCCTGGCCCGGGGAGACGATTAATATGAAGGGTGTGCCTGGAAGTGTGGTGGGAGGGCTTGTGGCTCTGGCTCCGCTGCATGTCTGCCTGCCGAGATCGGAACCTCTCCGGGTGGTCAGGGGCCGGGGGAGTGAGGGAGCGACCTTGGTAACCCTGGTCTCTGGGTCTTCTCCTGGGTGACCTGGATGTGTGAGAGTTTGTGTTTTTGATCTGTGTTTATTTTTTGTTTTATGATGTTTTTGTGTTTTCCCTGTTCTTGTTCTGTCTTGAGACGGCTACCCCCAAAATGGTGATTGGGCCTGAGCATATAGATAGATAGATAGATAGATATTTTATATGTACAAACTCACACACAATTCCGGGTGGAAGGAAAATAGTGCAAACAAGTAACTTGGCTCATTGAGATGTAGAGAGAAAAGTGGCTACAGGAAACCTCCTCATGTATGGGCCAGGGCGACGATTAATGTGTTTACAAATATTATATACTTTTAAGGCTACCTGCACCAAAAAAAGTGGCGGGCGTTGGGGTCGCCACATCCCTACGCCATTTGAAAAAAATAGAGATGTAGATAGTTCTGAGAAAAAATAGAAGGGGCTATGGAAGTAGAGAACACCAACCTCCACTCTGACGAAGGGTCAGCCTGTCCCATTCCGGGTGGATGGGGCTCGTGTAAACCTGATACCCTGTTGACTTTATTGGATGGATTAACTGAACACGACTGCTTACTTAGGGATAAGGACAATATAAAGTCAAATGTAAGGATGGAATATAGAGTGCAAACAAGATACTTGGCACATTGACATGGAGAGACTGTGTAAGAAAACATATTATCTATCACCTGGAGGCTACGAGGAAACCAAACGATGAAGGGTCAGCTCATCCCATTCCGGCTAGAAAATAAGTCTTTCTTACACAGTCTCTCTATCTCAATGGGCCAAGTATCTTGCTTGCTTCCATCCTTAAGTAAGCAGTGGTGTTCAGTTAATCCATCCACTAACCTGCCTTACCCTTAAGTAAACAGTGTATCAGGTTTACACGAGCCTCACCCACCCACATGGAGGCTACCTGCACCAAAAAGTGGCGGGCGTTGGGGTCGCCACATCCCTACGCCATTTGAAAAAATTTGAGATTTACATAGCAGGAGAAAAAGATAGAAGGGGCTATGGGAAGTAGAGGACACCAACACAACTCTGACAAGGGGTCAGCCCACCACAAAACAGTTTTATAAAAAGAAAAAATACGTTATTGTATATTCTTGTATATTGTATATTCTTGAGAGGCTCACCTCTTTGAATATGTGTCTTCTTCATCCCACATATCTGAAGAAAAAAAATATATAGATAAATATTCTGTTTATGAAATTCAAAATCATTTTGAATATTAATAATTAAATGTATACCTAAATGTCATAAGAGACCTTATAAATATAGCTTTATCGTCGGAGCAAAAATTAATACCACTAAACACTCTTTGTCATAACAAATAAGTAAATCAGGTGATTCCTCTAATACATATCCATCCAACCATGTTTCCAACCATTCCTCCATCTCCTCCATTAATAAGTGGTTCAGTGTCTTCTTCCATCCTCACCTTTACACATCTCTGAAAAATAAATAATTATTAAAATTAGATAAATATTCTGTTTATAAAATTTAAAATTATTTCTTATATATTTATATATAAGAAATCAGTATAATCGTGGTTTATCCCTCACCTCTCACGCCTTTATCGTCGGAGCAAAATTTACTACCACTAAAAACCTGTCAGAACAAGTCTTAAAATTATTATTATTATCAAGAGTATATTTGTGTAGTTACTCGGGCTACACTTCAACATCACAAGATGTCTCAAGCCTGAATGTTTGAGGAAAAAAGAAAAGAAAAAAAGGTGAGACATGTTTGCATTTTATAAAAATAAAATGTATAAATGTGCCTTTTATCTCCTTCGGTGTATGTATGTGTTTCAGAGTAGACAGGTAGAGAGAGCTTTCAGAAAGAAAACAATAGGATAGACACAGGAATATAATACCTTTTGTGTATTATACACAAGCAGGGAGCAGTTAAATTCTGAGCCTCTCATATGAAAGACCATATATTATAGACTAGAGAAGGGGGAGGAGTTAGAGACCCGCCATTGTTGATGTGAAATTCGGGGTTGCCAGCGTCCTAGTTCTCATGTTTATATGTGTATGGTAACCATAAAATATAAGGATGCAATATATAAGTTGGGATATGGATTCGTGGAACTACAATGACCTGTGTGTATGTGACACAAACCGGTGTTTTGTAACACACTGAAAATATTTGTTCAGAAATATTATTTTGGTCAAGTCAATCTTAGCTAACAGACAAATTGCCCATATAGTCTGGTGTCTTTTAACAACTTGGCAAAATTGACAGAGGGTTTACCCACATAGTCAAAATATCTGACACTATGAGTCACTCGGCTAGTGCTTTTTTTTTTTAATAGGCCATTTCAGTACATAATTTATGTAAGTTTTTGTCATTTTAGATGGGACCGGTGTAGGGGGTTCAGTCAAACCATGTTTCCGGCATATTTTAACACTAAATAAATATTTATGTTTTAAATAAAAATAGTTTTTATTTATAATTTTATTTTTATTTGAACATATATGGCATATATGTGTTCCAGAGTAGACAGGTAGAGATAGCGAGTGTTTAAGAGTAAACATACCTTTTATGTTGGGGGAAGTTGCATTCTGAGCCTATCATATGAAAGAGTATGTATATATAGCCTAGAGAAGGGGGAGGAGTTAGAGACTAGGATTTGGATTCGGGAACTACAATGACTACATGTGTGTGATACAGAGCAGTGTTTGTAACACACTGAAAATATTTTTCAGAAAATAAATTGCTTATAATAATATTCTTCTGATATATAAATAGGTATTATAATTTGGTATAATAGGTATTATAATTTGGCATAAGAACCTTTACACATTTGTATGTTATTGAAGGCTTTTTGTCTGCTGACCAATAAACATATAGTTTTATAAAGAAAGGTGATTATAGTATACCTGTTGGAGCCTCTTTGGATGTGTTCTCCAAGCTTGAATTCTAGTGGTTCGGTGTCTTCTTCATCTCCCCACATCTCTAGAAAAAAAAATCATTATTAAAATTAAATAAATATTCTGTTTTACAAAATTAAAACTAATTTGGATTTAAATGTATACCTAAATGTCAGTCCTTAAGATATCTTATAATAAGCTTTATTATCAGAGAAAATTTACCAATCTGTCAGAACAAGTCGTAAAATCAAGAGGAGAACTTGCAATTTCAGGTTAGTAAATGTAGCTATTTTGACTTTGTTTCAGTTTTAGTTTGTTTGGTTTAACCTTTCGTCTCTCTCTCCAAAGTATTGAGAATTTGAAGCGCTGGATTGGGATGTGCACGAATCTTGGAGTGTCCATCCATATTTACACATGTTGAGGTCCAATTCAAGTCCTGGCTAGGACATTACAATTGGTTATAAAAGTAGCTGTCCGGATTTCTCACGACTTCCCTTAATTCGAACGATTCGGTGTATCCCTTTCTCCTCGTGGAGAAGTATTGGATTGGAAGTCCTGGTTACCACTATGAGGGCATACAATTGGTGATAATGGGGGGAAGTAGCTGTCGGTAGTTCTCACAACTTCCCGAATTCGAACGATTCGGTGTACCTCTTTCTCCTCGGTAATAATATTGAAGAAACAGTGGATTTGAAAGTCAATGAATGACCGATGTAACGATTCTTGTATACCCCACCAGAGTATATAATGAAAAGATGTTGTGGGACTCTGGATGTCGTGTGTGGCTATGTATAATGGTAAGCATACAATACCCTTTTGAATAAATGGACTACAAATTCTTTGCCGTTGTCAGATTGAAGAATTTTGGACACCCCGATTATTGAGAAGATATTCACCATATCTTATATGTTTATAATTTATATATTACCACTTCTTTGGCAGTTTCGTTTTTAAGGCTCGCAAGATACAGAATTTGGAAACATTATCTTGATAATTTAAAATGAAGGCAAATCCTCCCATGGCCATGCCGGATATATCAATTAAATCTACCTGACCCCTTTCTCCAAAATTATTCGAGATTAAAGGATGCACTACTCTTTTGCAACGTTTCCCTACAAAAATGACAAGTATGTCTTAATTTAGAATTCTGTCACATTGGCTATTTGTTTTTCTTATTTCGAGAATGGTTCTTCTGCGACCACCATGCCACACATTTTCATGGGCACCTTGATGTTACGTATAGATGAATGAAATATTTCCCCGTCTTTTTTTTTACAGATTAGCTTAGTTACCCCAAATTGGATTTCAACCCTATACTTTCTCAGTAGGTGATATATGTGTTGTGTTTTTGTACTGGAGTTTCCTTGAGCGCTCTTAATTGAATTTATTCCCATGTAAATGGTGCTGATTTTGTTGACAAGTGTTTCTAGGTTTAATGTTCTGTCTTTCAAATTGTATTCCTCCAATCTTGAATTCTAGTGGTTCGGGTGTCTTCTTCATCTCTCCACATCTCTGAAAAAAAATCATTATTAAAATTAAAAATAAATATTCTGTTTACGAAATTCAAATATTTGAATATGTATGCCTAAATGTTAGTCATAAGAGACCTTATAAATATAGCTTTATTATCGGAGCAAAAATCACCACCACTAAAAACTCTTTGTCAGAACAAGTCGTAAAATCAACAGAAGAACTTGCAATTCATGGCCGATCTCAACTCACACACACCATTCTCTCCATCATGACGGCACACTGTAACTGCTCTGGGGATTTGTGCTTATTGATTGTCAATGGTGCGAGGGTCATTCCTAATTGTGTTTCTAGTAAAGGCAATTCGCTTTCCGTTATTCTGCTCTCATCCCCAATTAGCACACTAAGTATATATATATACTTAGTGTTATTCAATTATGCCAAAAAATTATCAATTTTTTAACTCATCTCAGTGGGGCCCTTTTTTATTTAGAGCCGCCGTATTACTACTCACTCCATCATATGTGTGCACTAAGGTGATATGATTTTTTGTTTTACAATAAACTGTATTTAACCAGAACATTTTCGCCTTGATGTTAAACTCTCAGAAAAAAATATTTTGGGAGAAACCAGGCTATACCGCTTTATGTCCCAAGATTGACTTGACCAAAAATAACATTTTTCTCCTATATATATATATATTACAAGGCCACTTTGTGTAAAATCTCAGAAAATATTTTTTTCGAGAAAATATTATTTTCGTCAAGTCAATCTAAGCTACCTAGTTAAAACTAGCCTAGTTTTTAGGGGGATATAAATAAAACAAAGAAATTAAATTTGTATATTTTTATTTTTCACACATTCAGGAACTGGTAAGATATCTACAGATACTTTCCATATCAGGCTTTACATAGCTACTGTCATTATCTCGATCGGCACGGATTTTGGGGCACATGGGCAGGGGACAGCGGTTGCCGTAGTTGCAGGTGTCTATGTGGGAGCGAAGGGCCTTTTTGTAAATGTCTAACACTTATGACCGGAACTTATCACGTGATTACGTACCCGACGCCACATGAGGCACAAGGGGTTGCAAACCTTTTGGAACACTTGGCACTGCACACATATATCCAACATCTTCTTCACCTCTCCTTCCTGTGCCATGTGGTCTATTAGCATCTGAAGGGTATAACCGGATTCCTCACACTCACAGATATTTTCCATATTTAACCGATATTCCCCATATTTAACTTTCTTAACGGGTAACAACCAGGGCCAATAAATATTGTTTGGCCGCTTCAGGGTTATACACGACCCTTTCTTTTTTTGTTTTTATTTAGAGCTCCGTACTACTGATTCCACGACTTTAATATACTGTAAATGAAAATAAAAATAAACTTATATGTTTGTTTTCACATGATAATAAAAATAAACTTATATATTTTTTTTCACAAACTCAGGAACTGTGATGAAACATACAGACTTTTGCCACATCTGGTGTTTTACAATCGCCACGTAGCTGGGCTTTGGACTTTGATGCACATGGGTAGGTTACAGAGGTTGCCGTAGTTGCAGGTGTATATGTGGCAGTGCATGACCTTTTTGTAAATGTCTCGCACGGGGCACGTCGACGAGGACGGTCGGATTTTATCACGTGGTAGTGTACCCGACGCCACCAGAGACACAAGAAAATGCACACCTTATTGGGGACCTTCCGCACCTGTAATGCAATACACGTCCCACAGCCGCTGCACCTCTTCCATCGCTCTATCATGGAGTCTTATCATCTTCTGCAGGGCAACACCATTCTTCCTCACACATATCAAATGCTCGTAGAGACGTACCGATAGTTCCTATATCCCACTTTATATAGGTGTAGCCCCACTTTGCGCGGATTTGGTGGACACCTCAGCATTTGGTCGCCCGCAAGTTGCCGTGTAATGTGGTTGGGCGGTGGATGGCTTTCATGAAGATGTTTGAACTATGGCCGCACCCATAACAGGTCATCAGGTGACGGCGTGCACTACACCCACAATGCGACACATTGGGATGGTGGTCATCCTCTCATGGGACATTTATGTACTACGAGCAATGTCATCCAACTAGTTGCCGCCCCTCTCCTCGCTCTATACGTGGACTCTATTAGCTCCTGCAGGAGCCCAAGCTGACTTTCTCACACTCCTCCCCCTCCCCCTCGCTCTAATCATAGAGTCTATCAGGAAGGACCAGTCCCCCAGTCTCTACAACAAATTAAAGGATTGTCGATTACGGTAAATAACGCCATTGTCAATTCGGGAGAACGCGTGGCCCTCCGTGTCTCGAGTAGAGTGAGGCTGGAGATATACATCGGCCGAGCGAGCGAGCGCTCGCTGTTTCCGGTGGGGATCACCCCCCCCGCCGAATGATGACCTGCGCCCATCATATACAAGGCCAGTCGCTTTAACATAAACGCTAATTTTTGGTAAAAAGTCAATCTTCTTAGCTTCCTATGTTAGTTTTTAGGGGGATCTAAACCCCGTTTTGTCCCGTTAAGTTATCCTTTCCAATGATACGATGGTAGTGGTGTTATTGTTGATGACTTCAAGCCATATCCTCTGGAAGGAAAGCGACGGTCCCGTCAGTTTTTTTTCCGTTCTTCCTCTTTTGTTTTTTTTTTTTTTTTGCGACCGGTGCCGGTTCCCCGGGTCGTTTTTTTTATATACCTGTAAGGTCACACGCCGTCGGTCGACAACGCACCGATCGAACGTCCACTTCTTCGCCAGGTCAAAAATGAACCCCCACCCTTCGTTTCTTTCAGTTCTTCCCTATGGAATGCCCAGTTTCTTGATAACAGAGCCCTTCACTCCCACCGTTTATAATAAACTTTACTTAATAGACCATAAACCCCTAAATTCAATTTTCAAAAAGGCAAATCAACCTTACCATCCATTATGAAATTGTAAAATATCTTGTTGGTCGTTATAGAAAACCGTACGAATATGGCTGTTTTATGTTGTTCTATATTTAATTTGGATAATGAAATCAGACCTTTTGGTCATATACTCCAAAATTGTGGCCGATAACTATGGAGGCTGGTATGGCTACTACTAAGATTTTTTCTGATCTTCTTAGTTGAAAAAATGATGATTGGTCCTGGATGTTTCTCATAGTGTTTTCATTCCCCGATTGTTGTTTTTGATGATTTCGGATAATATCTCTGCCACACTTTAATTTGCGTTCTTTGGTGGTGTTGCCGGGGTTTACAAGTACTGTAATAGTTGTTTAAAACCGCCTCAGCCTTTTTATGAAATAGGGGCGTGGTCTAGGGGATTGGGAGGGGTCTGCTAGCCAATCACAAGCCCAGAACCATGAGAGTGTGTGTGGCCTGTGAATTATTATCTCCCGTTGAATGACGGATAATCATCATGTCCGATGAATATAATTCCTCCCGTTGAAGAGTTTTTCACGATAGATCTGGCAAAACTTATTGATTTTTACACTTTCATTTTATACCATTTGTCCAATGAATGTAGAAGGCAATAAAAACTTCACTAATTTAATTCATTATTATTTTATTTTTGTATTTTCTCTCAATATAATACCTACTGGCTTTCCTCTCCGAGTATACCTTGAATATATATACAAACATATACAAGAACATACTCATAGAATACCCTATGTTTTGATACATTATTATTGATAATAGAATTTTGTATTCATATTTAAAAAGGGGTTTATATATGAACTCCTGTCCAAACTGTACGTTTATGAACCTCCTGCCCAACTGTACGTTATATGCTGTCGGTCCTCAGCCTTTGTTATAACCTAGGGGTTGTGGGTCTATCTATGTGGGAGGTGGTCTGAGGAAACCAATCACAGGCCTAGCTTAGACCAGAGGGTGTGTTTGGAGATTTCTTTCAATTGCTCAGCCACATTCTCTCTAAAGAGTCCACTTTAGACGTTATGGATTCATGGTCACTTGTTTCCGAGGTTTGAGAAAGTTGGGATGACATATATATGTATATGTACCCTATAACTACACTACCAGGATAAGTTTAGAACACAAGATATCTCCCTGTGATACTGGTAAGGATAATGAAACTAAAAAACACTTTTCCGATTGAGTCTTGATATGGTGGACCTGCTGTATTATATGAAACGAGGGTGAGTTGAATCACACTTTAGTATTTCTACCATTTTTCCTTTCTTTTCAGTAGCGGAATTGTATGGGGAAGCGTTAGATGTGGCAAATGTGTGGCCTGTCTCCATTGGTGAATGACGGATATCATATCGCCCGCCTCAGCAATCACAAGTTCAGACCACAGAGAGTCTGTCTGTGAATATGTCTCCATTGGTGAATGACGGATATCATATCGATGAATGTAATCCTATGTCGAAGAGTTTCACGATAGACATCTGACAAAAATTATTGTTTTTTACACTTTTATTTTTTATCCCTTTCTTTTCAGTAGCGGATTTATAGTGGAAGGATACTTCCGCCTCATGGTCCGAGTCATCCGTAAAGGAGATCCAGAGAAGAAGAAACCGTTATTTGCAGAGTTGGAGGCCTATATGATCAGTGGTCAAATCTTCGTTACATCCTGTCCCAACATATTCTTCAACATTACGCCCGGCAACCATAAAATATAAACATCTAATATATAAATTAATGGTGAATGACGGATATCACATAGACGACTACACAGGATACCTCAGTGATGATCCCCCTCGTGAGTGGAAGTGTCTGAAGTTCCTCTGTCACATGGTTGTGAAAAATATAAAACACAACTTCAGCACTATCCACAGGTGCTTCCTAATACTCTCAAGGAAAGCATTGATGAATTCATTCAAATTCATGAAGCGGTAGATGCGGCCGATGAAGAGTTTCTGTTTCTTTCAAATGAAAGAAAACTGGAATGAATAGAAACAATAAATGTAAATACTCACTACATTCATTTTTTTACCATTTATTTCCTTCCTTTGGATAAATATTTCAAGGTGGAAACGAAACGCGTTTTATGGCCCTTAGGCCATTCTATGGCCACCGGAGATCTTCTTTTGCGCAGTAGATCCCTTATCATAGAATTGCATAGTTTGAGAGGCCTTTACGGCCATCAAGACATCGCTTTCCGATTAGGGGACCCGAACCATCGGGGTCTAAGAGAATCTTGCCCAGGGAATATTTTACGTTCTTGTATTTTTTGTAGGAATTACTGCCCTGGCAGGATTAGGAAGTTAGTAGGGGTGGTGGTGGTGCCATCTCTTTTTTGATGGCCGAATCGAGGGGTCGAATGTGGCCATTAATATAAATAAACAAATATATCTATATAGGAAAATTTGGTCAATCTAATAAAAATACCAATTAATTAGTCTATTTTTTAATCCGAATAAGTTACATAAATAGGGTCATTGGTTCTAATTTCAACCCTACCGCAAATATCCCATAAGGCCATTTATTTGCCCGCTAAAGGGTTAAATAAAGTTAATTGTAAACAAAAAAGTAATACCACCGTGTACACATGTGACGGAGGTATAAGGGAGGTCCATTCTGATACAGAATGGGAAGTCCATTTAGATTTCTTGGTGGGAGTCAACTGGGGTTTGGTAGAAGAAGTCAAGTTTATGAATAAAATTTAATACCACACCGTACACATTCGTGACGGATTTGTGAGGGAGGTTTGGTAGAAGAAGTCCATTTTGATTTCTTGGTGGGAGTCAATTGGTGTTTGGTAGAAGAAGTCGATTTAGATTTCTTGGTGGGAGTCAATTGGTGCTTGGTAGAAGAAGTCGATTTAAATTTCTTGGTAGTCCAACTGGGGTTTTGGTAGAGAAAGTAGATTTATATTTCTTGGTTTTCGTGATGCGAGTCAACTGGGGTTTGGTAGAGGAAATAGATTTAGATTTCTTGGTTTTTGTGATGGGGGTCAACTGGGGTTTGGTAGGAGAAGTAGATTTCTTGGTTTTCGTGATGGGAGTCAACTGTCGTTTGGTAGGAGAAGTAGTAGATTTAGATTTCTTGGTGAGAGTCAACTGGCGTTTGGTAGAAGAACCGCCAATATCATCATCCATGGCCATTGTCGATTTTTCCAATATATCTGCCACTTCATCAGAATAATCTCCCTTATCCATTACCCGATTTCGCAACAATTTCTCCACCACTTCAACTGTCTTCACAAGTATATCTCGGATGTTCATTGTCCCGTCAGAAAATATTTTTCTAGAAAATATTATTTTGGGTTGTATCTCTGTCACTTCAATTTTCGCCGCCAAAACACCATCTTCAGAATCTTGGGTATCCATTAATTCGAGTTGTCGGTAGTGCTGCTGCCGCTGAGATAACTTTGCTAGCCCGCCTCATGCTTTTTTATATTAAATTACGGGGGGTGGAAGGGTGGGTTACCCCCCAAATAGTTTTGTCGGGTAGGGGGGGGTTTGTGGGAGGGGGTTTAGATTAGTTTAAATTTAGGGGTCTATATGGATGGGAGGTGGTCTGAGGATACAACCAATCATAGGCCCAGACCGTGGCCTGTTAACCTTCTCACGTGTGTGGTGGGTGTTCAACTAACCTATTAATGGGGTCATTTTATTTAGTTGTCTAGGAGTATAACTGGTCGGGTTTTCTGAAGGTCCAACCGGTATTTGTGATGCCAATACCATCATCCATGGTCGATTCAGATTTATTGGTGGAGGATAACTGGAGGATAACAACATCATCCGATTTAAATTTCTTGGTTTTCGTGGTGGGAGATAACTGGGGTTTGGTAGAAGAACCACCAACACCATCCGATTAAAATTTCTTGGTTATCGTGGTGGAGATAACTGGGGTTTGGTAGAAGAACCACCAATACCATCATCTATGGTCGATATATATTTCTCGGTTTTCATGTTGGATAATATCTCCGCCACTTCTTCATCAGCACATGTATCAGAATCAGTATCCACTTCGACATTAGCAACAGCATCAATACCCACTTCGATATCAGCATTAGAATCAGTATTTAGGGTGTTCATTTCTATCACTTTGGTATTAACATCAGCTTCAGTATCAACATCAGAATTTAGGATATTCATTGATTCGTGTTTTTGGGCACTACTGGTGTTGTGATAGCTTTACTAGCCCGCCTTAGCCTTTTATATGAAAAAATAGGGGGTGTGGTCTATGTGGACGAGAGGTGGTCTGAGGATTTATATACAGCCAATCACAGGTCCAAACTAGTATTTATTCAATCCACTGACCACACCCCTCAAGGCCCAAATCATAATCTAAGATTATGACGCCATGGTCTATCTGTAATCGTGAGTTCAGGTGCTCAACCGGCTATGGTCAAAGATAGAGTGAGGCTAATTTGTTTTTTGGGGTGACTATAGTCGGTTGAAACAAAGCACAACTTTATGGGGCTAGTTTTTCAATGGGAATCCGACCTGACTATTTAAAATTCCGGCAACAGTACCGACATTTCACCACCTAGGCCAAACATTTCTGATAACAGATTCGGACTCGCCGGGCCAAACTGCATAATATGAATACCACCCTCAAACGTGGAACGGGCCAGGTCGCCCATTTGGCCGAAAAAGGATGACACTCTCAGTCACCATCGATTCAGAAGGTTTTCCGACACTCTACGGACTCCTATATCCGCGTAATTGTCACAGAGTGCTCAGCAAGCACACCTTTTAGGGCTAGTTTTTCAATGGGGAATTCGAATCTGTCCTGACTTTTGATGTACGTTCACCAAATGAAACGCTCCAGTACCACCATTTCACCAGCTAGGCCAATTAATTCTGATGACAGATTCGGACTCGCCAGACCAAACTGCATATGAATACCACCCTCAAACATGAAACGGGCCAGGTCGTCCATTGGAGCAAAAAATTACAACCAAAATCCACCCACCGTGGTCTGAGATGGAAACCGTGACAAAACCCTTCCCAGGAAGCGGCACTTGGATGGTCGAAATCCCCCCACCGTGTTATGAGATCGAATCTGTGATAAATGAAAACTTTCCAGGAGGCGGGAAGATGAGGTCAAACATCACCCCCATGGCTTGAGATCGAATCTGGGTAAAAAAGCCTTTCCAAGGAGGTGGGAAGATGATCACTTGGAGGGTCAAACATCACCCCGTGGCTTGAGATCGGATCTGGGTAAAAACTATTCCTAGGAGGTGTGGGAAGATGATCACAAATGAGCTCGAATCCCGGGAAAACCCCTTCCCAGGAGGCGAGAAGATGATCACAAAACCCACCACCATGGCTTGAGATTGAATCTGGGCAAAAAGCCTTTCCAAGGAGGTGGGAAGATGATCACATGGAGGGTCAAATACCACCACCACCACCACCACCACCACCGAGGCGGGGGTTTCCCGGTATTCTATTCCAAGAAGCTCACACAGCTGGATAGGAAATCATCATACCCCTAACACTCACCCAGAGTAACATATTATACTCAAACAGTACACCACAATAGAAACTGACACCCAGACTTAGCACTCACTTGATATTCTTCCCATCCCTTATAAAAAATGTAAACAATTTTGTCGTTATAAAAACACTCTAGTGGACATGTCTGGCACGTACATTTATTTTGTTTTATATTTAATTTTGACAATAAAATCAACCTTTTGTTCCACCATAATCTAAAAAAATATGAATTTTAATGCAGCCATTTTTGTACCTGTATTCTCTCATAATTTATATTTAGGGTGGACAGAGAATTAGATACAGAGAAATAAATACAATAAATTTTTCAATCCATTTTTGCAAATGTCATCTCTCTCCGAATGTTTCAATGAAATGGTGGTAACTCGAAATGACGAACCAAATTGTCAGTACGATAAACTGGCGCTATGGATCGAGACATTATATTGTAATTGTCCCAAGGAAATTTTTTTAAAAGACATGAAATTATTCTTATCATCAAACGGCGGTAAGACGATACAATTTCATGACTCTGTCACGAATTTTCTCGAAATGGTTGCCATTCGAGATTATTTAAAAAATAGTCATAATTTTATAGATTTCATGGAAAGTGGTATAGAGGGTGGATTCAAATTTTGCTGCAATGATATTTTTAAAGAAGGAGAAGATTATGACGTGGTAGAAATTGATCATTTGGATGCATCTATAAGGGTTTTTTGTTCACGGTGTAAGTGGCGGGTGGTGTGTGTCAAGTGCCACATTTGTCCAGCGTGTGCCTCGGATAAAGGTGTAATCGCCCCCTATGGTTTCATTGACCAAATATTAAGCCAGTCTAAAACAACGAATGGCAAGTATCTTTTTCTCAAGTCGTACATTTCTAATGCTATGACCACCGATATGTATAAATCGCTAAATATAAAAGATGTTACAGAATCTCACTTAGAATACGAGGTACAGATTGTTTTGAGGGGTTTCAATTCTAATCAAATTCGCTTTCCCAATGGACCCAATAATTTAACCTGGGGGGGAGGAGGAGCAGTCCAGAATATAAAGGACAATATTGAAAGCGCCTGTCTGTGTAAGGAATTGACATACCTCTTAACGAATAATAACAATAGTCTCCAAAGATTAGAGGGACTCTGTATAATGGGGAATTATATTGTGCTAACCATCAACTACAATATCACCCTCATCGACATTTTATATCCTGTGACGCTCTATGAACAGAAGGGCACGAAAAGAAAACACGAGCAATCGTATGTGGATTTATTGAAAATGTTATATATAGAGAGACTATAGGTCGACTAAAATAAAAAAACTTAAACACCTGAACAATTCTCTCGAGATTGACTACTATAATTATGCCGAGATGAGTAAATTTGGAAAAATAAATAGGGATAGTATTTTGGTGGAAGTGACCAATCAAAATTTTTATTTTTCACCCCAATATATATTTCTCATTCCACCAATACTGATAAATTGTCATAACCATAAGATATTTCTTTTGAGTTATATTGAGAATAAATATAATAAGTTTAGCTCGAGTATTAACACCCATAAACATTTAAATAGTTACACACTCTACAAATTATTATTAGATACCCTAATTAATTTAAAATTTGATAATAAACGTGATGAAAATATATTGATACAAGAAAATATTAAACAGCTGATGGCGATAATTGAAAACTAACCCCCACACCTCCTTACGAGCCTTACTACTACTCACACACCTCCGTCAATTATTATGCATGGTGTGTGGTATCTTTTGTTTTTATAAAATAAACTATTTAACCAGAACACTCATTTCTTTTCAACCCTGACACCTACCTCTCTATAGTCGAGGAATCCGGGTTAGAGTTTCTGGTAGGGGACCAGGATTGAGAAGCAAGAGATAGACTTGGGATGACTCTCTCACCCGTAACACTTTTCCGATCCGAACGTCTTCTTCCAGACAACACTCCGGAACCGGGACAACCTCCCCATCAAGGACGCAATATATACATACATCACTGGTGAGTGATGGGTACCATATAGACGACTACATATAACACCTCAGTCGTCTGTCATTATTTACCTTCCACATGACTGCCACAAGGTTATTAGAGATAATATGGAATTTCTCGTGGAAAGCATTAGAGAATTAAAAAACACAACTTACTGGACTTTTCGGACAATATTTCTGCCACTTCGGTGCTACTGGTACTGCAAGTGAATCATGTTGCTAGCCAGTCTCAGCCTTTTTATAAAAATAGGGGGTGTGGTCTATGGGTGTGTTGAAAAGAAACAAATTTTCTGGTTAAGGAAAGTTTATTATAAAACAAATATACCACACCATACACACATGTGATGGAGTAGGGAAAGGGCCGTATATAAATAACCCCTAAGAGACCAAACAATATTTATTAACCCTTATTTATAGGGCCAATACTTGGGGAAAGCATAGCATGAATCGCAAGTATGGGGGAATAGTGGTGAATGGGAGCCAACTGGGGTTTGGTAGAAGAATCACCACTACCACCATTCGATTTAGATTTCTCGGTTTTTGTGGTGGGAGATAACGGGTTTTGTAGAAGAACCACCAATACCATCATCCAAGGTCCATTTATATTTTTTTGGTTTTCATGTTGGATATAGTCTCTGCCACTTCGTCATCAGTATGAGCATCAGTATCCACTTCGGCATCAGAATCAGAATTTAGGGTATTCATTGATGAGAGTTGTGGGTACTGCTTCTGTTACTACTGGTGCTGTGATAACTTTACTAGCCCGCCTCAGCCTTTTTATATGAAAAATAGGGGGTGTGGTCTATATGGAAGAGAGGTGTGGTCTGAGGATTTATATACAGCCAATCATAGACCCAAACTAGTAATTATTCAATCCGTTGGCCACACCCCTCAAGGCCCAAATCGTAATCAAAGACTTTGACACCATGGTCGATCTGTAATCGTGAGTTCAGGTGCTCAACCGGCTATGGTCAAAGATAGAGTGAGACTAATTTTTTTGTGGTGACTATAGTCGGCTGAGCAAACATACTTTTCTAACAATTGTCGCAGAGTGCTCATCAAGCACATTTTTCGGGGGTTAGTTTTTCAATAGGGAATCCGAATAGAAACCGCGACAAAACCCTTCCCAGGAAGCGGGAGAGTGATCACTTGGATGGTCAAAATCCACCCACCATGGCTTGAGATTAAATCTGGACAAAAACCCTTTCCAGGAGGCGGGAAGATGAGGTCAAACACCACTCCCGTGGCTTGAGAACGAATCTGGGCAAAAACACTGTCCAGGAGGCGGGAAGATGAGGTCAAACACCACCCCCATGGTTTGAGATCGAATCTGGGTAAAAACCCTTTCCAGGAGGCGGGAAGATGAGGTTAAATACCACCCCCGTGGCTTGAGACGAATCTGGGCAATGGGGAATTATATTGTGCTAACCATCAACTACAATATCACCCACGTCGACTTTTTGTATCCCGTGATGCTCTATGGGTACGAAAAGAAAACATGAGCAATCGCCGAGACATCTCCATCACATCCTATCCGAACTTCTTCTTCCAGACAACACTCCGGAACCGGGACAACCTCCTTCATCAAGGACGCAATATATACATCACTGGTGAGTGACGGGTACCGTATAGACGACTACATAGAACATCTCGGTCGTCCGTCATTATTTACCTTCCACAACCCGCCCATGATGAAATTCCTCTACCATAAGGTCATCAGAGATAATATAAACCACCTGAAACATTATGAACAGGTACTACTACCTAAAATTCTCCGGGAAAGCATTAGAAAATTCATCAAAAATGAACGAAGCTGTGGATGCATACGAAAACAGGGATTGACCCTTTATCCATATATAGGGTAAACATATTTATATATATATATATATAATATTTAACCCTTTAGTGGGCAAACATCCGAATATGGTAAGGGTTTGGTCGCTTCGGGACCCTTTTTTTATTTATAGCCGTACTACTCACACCTTTACAATACATTTTATTTAACTAAAAAAACTTTTTTCTTTCCACCTTTACTCCTTCTTTGTAATGTGGATGAAGACAACGTAGAAGAATCCGGGAAAAGTGTCTGGATAATTAATATTGGTGGGCGGCAGTGTTACTGTTTCTGTTTAGAAAGGCTCCCCTGATCGGACATTTACTCTGTTGTTAACTCGAGACAGGGTTGGCACTACCGTCTATTCTTGTTTATGACTGGAAAAACACGACGAGCACTTTATGGGATTTAGGGAGATGTATGTATGAAAATGTCTTATGCTGAGAATCACATTACAATGTTGCCTCTCCACCTTGGATACGGTGTCGGTGTCCGTAGGGGGGATGTGAAATATTTCCAAAAGTGAAGAGACAGTCATTTGGTCTTTGTGTTGGTTCCTGCCAACAACATCACCGTAATAATAATGGCTAGGGTGTGGCGCTCTAAAGGTGTTTCTTCTGACAGCGTGAACCATCCCCCATTCGGAAGGAGATAGTAGAGTCAGACGTGGACGATAGCACGTGTTACATATGAAGAGGGTATCCCGAACCGAACGCGAAAGACTGTCCCTCGGAATGACCATGGTGAGGATAGGTGGCCCCCCACACTTCCACAGGGAGGTAAAACTGTGCTGGAGGTAAATCCACAGTCGGCGATATATGGCAACGAACTTGTATACAGATCGTCTACTTTTGGGAAATGATCGCATCTTACCGTCCAATGTGGCAATATCAATGGCGCTATTCTTACAGAAGGGACACAAGAGGAGTTCACCCATGGACACGGATCCTAACTGTCGAATCGTGTCTAGGAGACTCTTTACGATATCCAGGGCGAGCTCGGGAATACACCTGTGGCATATGCGGGCATTGCAGACACTCTTGGCCAGAAGTTTGGGGGCACAGATATTGTATACCTTATCGTGAAACATAACCACCTCATCGTACCACAAATTCTGATCTAGACAAATGTTTGCACGTAAATCGTTTGGTGATATAGATCTGCCTATTCCAAAATATTTGTCCATTTAGGCGCATTGCAAGCGAGATCCGTTCAATTTGTCTGTACCGAAACCGTCTCCCCATTAGCTTACACCATATCCGACGGACCTTAATCACATCATCGGGGTGGCACCGCGGACCCAACATTTTGTCAATCACCACCGTCATAATATGCTGGATTTTGTGATTCCTCCAGAATAGACGGGACATGGTGCGCTGTTTATTTGGTGGTAATTCATACTCACAATTATTCAGCCATCCAATTAACCAATCTATGGTCCCAAATATATCGCTAAGAACTGTGCAGCGAGCAGTGATAATATTATAATCGGTTAAGTATTCTGTGAATTTTTCATCATCGTAATTGGTCACATCAATGTAGTCCTGAATATCGCCAGTATAGGTTAGATTGTCTCCCATCTTGTATATAATTCCCCAGTTGGATAAAGACCATTAGTAACCGGTCTGAATTGTTAATTGTTGTTAGATTCATTCCGTAAAGATCAAATATACTTTGAATATTCGCGGCGACCTCTAGCATCGGTCCGGGCAGCCTCATGATGGCGCATCCTCTTTCAATAACGTACTTCAGGAAGTTGGGATTCCTAAAGTGTCTATCTGCGACATCTATCTCTAGAGGGAGAAAGTTCATTGTTGGTGCTAATATCCAATCCATTTCTCTAGGGCGGTGATGAATTTACCCGTACCGTTGCCCATTTATATGTCCATACATTTTTGAGACTCCGCCCCCCCCCCCCCCCCCCCCCCCCCCCTTATACATCTGTGTGAAATGTGGTAGTTTTTTTTTTATATATATAAATAAACTCTATTTTTTCAACCGAGAGAGACGTCTGAGTGGATAGTGATTTCTGACCAATGTGAGCGTATACCGTCGCTCCCACCGAAACTACCGCTCTCCAACCCCCTGCCAAACGCAAGCTCACCCGAGACTCCCCTCCATGGATTTCATCTCTCTAAATCCCTTAGTGAAAACAATGGAGGATATGGAGGAGTACTTATACAATGCAGTATACCACCAGGAGATGTTCGAACGAAGAACGTCGCCGTGGGAAATGAAGGAGTGGGATTACGAGGAACTGCAAGACTTCAAGATAGAGCTTGATATGGTGGATAGGCTTTATAGCATACGATGCACGGAGGATAGTGGGGGTAGCATCTACTATCTCCTGGCCAGAGTCGTCAATAAAACTAACCCACAGAAGAGGTTATTTGTGGAATTGATGGCGAATTGTGACCATACAGGATTCTCATGCCAAGGTAAAGGGAACATCTTCATCACATCCTGTCCTAACATCTTCTTCCAGGCAACACTCCGGGATGAGGACAACCTCCCCATCAAGGACGCAATATATATATCACTGGTGAGTGACGGGTACCGTATTGACGACTACATAGAATATCTCGGTCGTCCGTCATTATTTACCTTCCACCATCCACCCATGATGAAATTCCTCTGCCACAAGGTCATCAGAGATAATATGGACCGCCTGATGCACTATGAACAGGTACTACCTAAAAATCTCCAGGAAAGCATTAGAGAATTCATCAAAATTAACGAAGCTGTGGATGCATACGACAACAGCGATTGACCCTTTATCCATAAGTGTATATGTATAATAAAAGTGGGTAAACACCCGAATGTGGTAAGGGTCAATAAGTACTGTATGGTCCCGATTTTTATTTATAGTCGTACTACTCACACCTTTACAATAAACTTTATTTAACTAGAAAACTCATTTTCTTTTCCACCTTGACTCCTCTTTATAATGTAGATGAAGACAACGTAGAAGAATCCGGGAAAAGTGTCTGGACAATATTGGCGGCAGTGGTGTTACTGTTTCTGTCTAGAAAGGCTCCCCTGATTGGACATTTACTCTATTGTTAACTGGAGACATGGTTGGCACTACCGCCGATTCTTGTTTATGACTGGAAAAACACGACGAGCACTTTATGGGATTTAGGGAGATGTATGTATGAAAATGTCTTATGCTGCGAATCACATTACAATGCTGCCTTGGATACGGTGTCGGTGTCCGTAGGGGGGAATGTGAAATATTTCCAAAAGTGAAGAGACAAGTCATTTGGTCTTCGTGTTGGTTCCAGCCAACAACATCACCGTAATAATGATGGCTAGGGTATGGCGCTCTAAAGGTGGTTCTTCTGAACGCGTGAACCATCCCCATTCGGAAGGAGATAGTAGAGTCAGACGTGGACGATAGCACGTGGGTATCCCGAACCGAGCGCGAGAGACTGAATGGCCACGGTGAGAATAGGTGACCCCCCCACTCTGGGACACGGGAGGAGTTCACCCATGGACACGGATCCCAACTGTAGAATCGTGTCTAGGAGGCTCTTTACAATATCCAGCTGGGAATAGGATGTCGACATCTTTGATCGCACCGCCTTCAATTGTCACCCAAATGACCACGCCAAATATTATAAGCACGACGAACATGACAAAAGCTGTGATTTTAATGATACCGTAATATCTGAGGTGGATTCGGGTGGTATACAATATAAGACCTGTCAACGTGCATGCTTTACAATAACCAGAAACATCCATCCTCAGTCTGGTAGACCAATACCCTAGGGTAACTTATTTTTTACCGGGATTAGATCGGGATGGAAAATATAGGGTAATCAACCCCCAATTTTTGACATGGGCCACCATACCAAGTCTCCCGCTACAGGAAACATAGAAGCTTTCAATAGTCCAGACTTGCCACCCCTCTAACCAAACCGAAACATTTCCGTCACGACACCCAATTACACCTACTGTCAATATTTCCAAAAAGAATATGATTCATTGTTATACTATTGTAGGTGGCTATATAGCAAGATTTTTTCTCGGCAATGCCATCCAAAATAGTCTACCATGAATAACTAGAATTGGTGGTCCCTCGGCCAGAGAAATTACTTTAGATGACGCCCAAAGGGTTGATCTTAGTGAACCCAGCCAATACAAACGCCTATTGCGATCCCTTTTGTTGCGTGCTAATCACCATACAGATGGCTACCATAGCCAACTGAGTAAAGATGGTGGATTACACAAACTCATAAAAAGATACTTCTCGTTATACAACCATCTGAGGTTCGACCGGAATATACGACAATGCAATTGTCTATTATTATTGGGCAGTCTCGCCCTGGCGCTCCATCATATATACTGTATATATAATTAAAGATTATTTAATTTTTGATAAATCCTTGGACGACACCTTGAATATGGGAGCCGTATAGAGTACCAACACCTTCTGACAACAATGGTCGAGTATCATAGGCGCGGCCTAGTAGAAGGCTAACCCTTTGCCCGCTTGTTGGGCCGCTTTGGGGTTATATACGACCCTTTTTGTTTTAGAGCCGTACTACTCACACAGAGTGTGCACGGTGTGGTATAATTTTTGTTTTATTTTACAATTTGGCAACCGTGCCTGTCTTGTATATATATATAACTTCACTAAACCTTCTGAGACCACAACCCAATCCTCTACAATGCAGTCACTACGTCTTTTGAAGTGCAAGGTGGAAATAGCTGTAACGGGATACGTGGGAGATATCAACTGTCGCCTAAACTACCAGAAATCCGGTAATGATGAAGAAGTGGCTTTCAAACTACCCGTGGATTATGACAGTTGTGTCTATTCTTTCAAGGCAACAATCAATGGCACCCGGGAAATTATTGGACGATGTATCGAGAAGGGAAAGGCGGAGGCAAACTTCCGAGCTTCTATTAAACAGGGAAAACAAGCCTTCATTGGAAAGAAAATGCACGAACATGAAGACATATTAGAAATCCATTTGGGAAACATAGCCCATGAAGCTAAAGTGGACATCGAGATAAAAATGCTGCAGTTGTTACCAGTGAACGAAGACGGAGTTAGTACTCTAGGGCTCCCTACTGTGTTAAGCCCTAGTCAACATAGGCCTAGTTATTGTGATTCCTCCTATGAGCTGGGACACAATAGTAACTACAGTTTAACAGTAAATGCCACCCTAAGTAATATCAAAGGTGTGAAGGTGTACCCACCGCACCATAATGGATATGTTAGAGTAAACGCGGAGGGTATGGGTAAGGTGATGTGGATGAAAGATGGCCCCCAACAACACGATTTGGAGATGAAAATCACCCACTCGAAGAAGATCCAGGCTTTCCACGAAGAGGGAAATCCCACGGCGGTCAATTCCCATATGAAGGACGATGTGATAATGGTAACGGGACAGCTCGACCTTACCCATGTAGATATGCCCCACCGGACCCCGGGCGAGATGATACTTTTAATAGATTGTTCGAACAGCATGCAGGACGGGATGAAGATGGAGATGGCGCAATTGTGTGCCCTACATTGGGTACTAGCACTTAATAGTGAGACATGCACCGGATTTAACATGATCTCCTTTGGAACACACTTAGAAACTTTGTTTGAGACCACCCAGGCGGTCACTAAAACAAATATTAAGTTAGCTCATGAGTATGTATGTGGGCTAAAGAGTAATATGTGTGGCACCGAGATCATGAAGGCCATCATATATGGTTATGAGTGCTGCAGTCAACTCCCTATAAATATGTTGATGGTGACCGACGCTCTAGTTACAAATGTAAGTGACATTATAAAAGAATGCACCGGATTGAAGAAAGAGGCTTTTCAAATATTCACCGTTGGTGTAGGAGACGGTGTTTCCTCTGACCTACTCAAGAGTCTGGCCCTTTTCAATTCTGGACATTGCCTCCTCCTGAAAACTATATCCCAAATGGAAGAATTCGAAATGTTTTTGAGTTTGATGACAAAACCCCGTGTGGACAAACTCCAAGTACATCTATGCATTTCAGATAATGCTGTTGAAAAGACACCCGGGCACAACTCCAGCATCAATCGGGGTCAAACATTTACCCAATTCCGCAACATCCCAAATGGAACTGCGACGAAAGACATCACGGCCAAGATACAATTAGATAACTCGACTATATGTGACAACATTTCAGTGACGAAGGTCCATGGAGTCGGTCTTCATCAGGTAGCAGCCAAGGGGATGATTGAGGGATTACAACTACAAAAGATCCTGCAAGGTAGTCTTGAAAGGGAAGAGGTTGCACGCATGAATAAATCTATTGTAGATTTGAGTGAGGCGAGCGGTGTAGTCTCTTCATGGACTTGTTATTTAGGTATCGACGAAAACGATGACGCCCTACCTGGTGTCAATTGATCGGCCCCGCCCCCCCGCCTTCGGAGGAGCTGCGCAAAAATACGACACTGTTGACTGTGGAGATATGGGGCAAATGGGGGCCCCCGCCCATCAAGGGGGATTTGCCTTTGGAGGAGATGCATACAGACTTGCCTTTGATTTTGCACAAACACAAGCCTTTGGAGGAGCTGCAGCTGCACAAGGATATGTCTTTGGAGGAGCTGCAGCTGCACAAGGACCTGTCTTTGGAGGAGCTGCAGCTGCACAAGGACTCCCTTGTTCCACTGACTATGGCTCACCCGACATTGCTGACTGTGGGGGGGAGAGTGCCAATTCGTGTTGCCCATATCATAGTCTTACGAGTTACCCTGAGGGTTGGGTAGATATTACATGGGTTACCAGCCTCATAAACATGGATTATGATAAGTTCCTCTCATATTTTGAGAGTATCCCCACCGGAATACGCTCTGATGTCTTATCGGCTACACTGGCTTTAACAATTCTGAATGATATATACTATACGAAGAAGTTTCCAACACCCGAAGAGGTCACACGGTTATTAAGTGGTTATAACCTTACCCCATATGTAGACATTATAAGAGATATTATTAAGACTCTACCAGACACTCTATTCATAATATGTAAGGACCTAAGAGGGTAAATATCACTGATCCCACCAATATTCACCTTATAATTATGATGATGGTGAGTCAACCATTTTTACTATCCGATTATTTAGGATAGAAAATGGGCCCAATTATTTATATTGATAATTTACTATAGGGACCACATGGTTATTATAGTGGATCACCTAACCCCCCCTGGGGGTTAGGGAATAGAATATGCCCCACGTGCCTTCTGCGTGTCGTAAGAGGCGACTAAAGAGGTTGGGTCGGTGGGCTTGCGACCCCCACCCGGAAAAAATATCTAAGCAAAGAAAAACGAACGAACAGCCTCGGATGCGGACGGAACCAACGTTGACGAACCACGACCGACTAAGGACATGCCTTCGGACATTCTAAGAATGGCTACGTGGAATGTTAGTGGCATGAATGATGGAACAAAAGAGAGAGGTTCTGGAAGTGTTAGTGAATGCCCGGCTGGATGTATGTGGAATGACAGAGACCAAATGGAAAGGTTCAGATGTGAGAGAATGGGAATGTGGAATGGGTGTGTGTGCTGGAGTGAGTGAAGGAACAGCGAGAGAAGGTGCATGTTTGTTTGTAAGTAGCAAATGGAAGGAATGTGTAAGAGAGTATGGGTCTGTGGGTTCAAGGATTGTGTGGGTGAGAATGAAAGTAGGAATACAAACGTGGGTGATTGTATGCGTGTATGCCCCGACAGAGGATATACTTGAAAGAAAGAAAGAGGAGTTCTGGATGAATGTGGAGGCGTGCCTGGAGAAGTTTGACAAGAACGAAAGAATATTTCTGATTGGGGATATGAATGGTAAGGTGGGTGATAGGAAAGTTGAGGGAGTGGTGGGAGGGTGGGGGGTACCATCAGAGGTGAATGGGAATGGTAGTGCACTTGTGGACGTATGTGTGGGAAGGAGGCTGTGGATAGCCAACACCTTCTTCCGACACAGAATGATCCACAGGTACACGTGGAAACGGATGTTGACGATGAAAGATAAGACAGTGGTGGAACGAAAGTCATTGATTGATTATGTATGTGTGGATGAACGAATGAAGAAATCTGTGATGGATGCTAGGGTGTATAGGGGTATTGGAGGGGGTCTGTCTGATCATTATGTAGTGGTAGCTAAGGTTAGGATACAAAAGAAGTGGGTGAGGAGAGCGGGAGGGAGGCGAGAGGAGGGTGGAATGGTGAGGAGGGTGGAGAGGTTGCAGGAGGAGGAAGTCAGGGAGGAGTACAGGAGAGCAGTGGAAAGACGACTAGGTGGGTTCGACCTGGAAGTTATGGAGGAAGTGGAGGAGATGAGCAAGGTGTTTAAGGATGAGATCTGTGCAGCATGTGAGGAGGAGGTGTGTGGAGTGAGGAGAAGAGGGAGGGGAGTGAAAGGTACAGCATGGTGGACAGAAGAGGTAAGAATAGCTGTGGAAGAAAAGAAGAAAGCATATAGAGTGTGGTTGGGTAGTAGAGGGAATGAAGATTCCGAGAGACAGAAACGAGCGAGGTACGTGGAGAGTAAGAGGGTGGTGAAGAGAGTAGTGAAGGAAAGTAAGAGAAGAGTAGATGAGGAATTTGGAAGGAATCTGAGTGTAAAATGGAGGGAGAGTAAGAAACTGTTCTGGAAAGAAGTCAAGAAAGTTAGGGAAGGTAGCAAGGGAAACAGTAAGGGTGTGAAAGATAAGAATGGGAGAATGCTAGCCGAGAAGCAAGAGAGAGTCGAAAGATGGAGGGAGTACTTCAGTGAGTTGCTAAATGAAAGGAATGAAGAGCCAGCAAACATAGCTGGATATGGTATGGGAGGGAGAAGAAGAGAAGTAGTGGAGGAGGAGGTGGGGATCAGGAGGTCAGAAGTGTGGGAAGCCATGAAAAGAGTGAAGTTGGGGAAAGCACCAGGAACAGATGGAGTGTGTGGGGAAATGTTGAGGTATGGTGGTGAGATAGTGATAGAATGGGTATGGAAAATGTGCAAACTAGCATGGGAGAAGGGGAGTGCACCCGATGACTGGAAGACTGGCATAATAGTCCCCCTATATAAGGGCAAAGGGGAAAGAGGAGTGTGTGGTAACCACCGAGGAATATGTCTTCTAAGCGTAGTAGGGAAGGTATACAGTAGGGTAGTGATTGAGAGAGTGAGAGTGAGAACGGAGAAATGGATAGGCGACGAGCAGGGAGGTTTAGGAAGGGAAGAGGATGTGTAGATCAGATTTTTACCCTGAATTGTGTTGTGGAGAAGTATCTGGAGAAGAAACAAAAGGTGTATGTTGCCTTTATGGACTTGGAGAAGGCCTATGACAGAGTGGATAGAGAAGGTTTGTGGAAAGTACTTAGAATATACGGAGTAGAGGGCAAGTTGCTGAAAGCAGTGAAGAGCATGTATGAGGGTGCAAAGGCGGCAGTACGTGTGGAGAGTGAGCAGAGCGAGTTCTTTGACCTGAATGTTGGTTTGAAACAGGGGTGTGTGATGTCCCCGTGGTTGTTTACTGTATATATGGATGGAGTCATGAAAGAAATACTATCAAGAGCAGTGAATGTTGGTGTATCGCTGAAAAGGGAGGGAATTGAGTGGAAGCTACCTATACTGCTGTTTGCGGATGATACAGTTCTGATGAGTGATAATGAATGGGAGTTGCAGGGTCTGGTAAATGAGTTTGGAACAGTGTGCGAAAAACGGAATTTGAAGGTAAATACGGGGAAGAGCAAGGTTATGGTCTTCGAAAGGGGTGAAGTCACAGAGTGTGAGGTGAAGCTGAACGGTCAGGCTATGGAGATCGTCAACTCTTTTAAGTATCTGGGCAGTGTGTTGAGTAAAGATGGGACTATGGATGAAGAGGTGCGGGAGAGGGTACAACAGGGGAAGAGGGTTGTAGGAACGCTAAAAGCAGTAACAAGAAATAGGGTGGTCAGTATGGAAGTGAAGAAGTCCTTGCATGACAGTGTGGTAATCCCGACACTGACTTACGGAAGCGAAGCATGGACGTTGGTTGAGAGACTCAGACCAAGAGTGAGAGCAGTGGAAATGAATTACTTAAGGAGTGCGTGCGGAGTTACATGGAGGGATAGACAGACTAATGAGGAAGTAAGAAGGAGGTGTGGTGTGGAGGTAGATGTGCTGGAAAGTGTGAAAAGGAACAACTTGAGATGGTTCGGCCATATGGAACGTATGGAAAGCGAGAGAATGACTAAGAGGGTGTACGAGAGCGAGGTGGAGGGACAGAGGGGGAGAGGTAGACCGAATATGAGGTGGAAGGATGGAGTGAGGAAGTACATGAACGAAGGCGGTGCTGGTTGGGGGGAGGGGCGTCGACTGACTGGGGACAGAGGTGCATGGGGGCGGTTCGTTCGTGGCCACCCCTTCGGGGATCACGGCGTCAGGCAATAGATAGATAGATAGATAGACCTAACCCTGATCTCGTCATTTATTGTCTGAGTATTGGTTTGTGCATATTTACAATAAACTTTACTTCCTCTTATATTTTTAGGAGTATCTCCACCACCATCATACCCTGTGATGTCTTATCGACAACACCTGACTTTAACTATATAGATCATACCCTGTGATGTCTTATCTACAACACTGACTTTAACTATTCTGATATATAATATAAAGAATACTAGACCACACGGTTATTAATGTATGGACACCTAACCCTTTAGCGGACAATGAATATTTGGTTTGTGTCATATTTACAATAAACTTTAAAGCCAAGAATTTTGTTTAGTTTCTTCCACCTTGACTCTATTAAACATCCCAACTACATTTATAAATTGAATTTCGTATAGTAGCAGAGAGACAGGGAAAACATACTTTTTGTTTAAATGTTTATTACAACCATTTATACATACAAAACAATGGGTTTAAGTGGAAAAGGGCTATACTAAGGTTATGTTTACTATCACAGATTCATATTCAAAAATATCATCTAAATACAAGCCAACAGAAGGGGTTGTAGCTTCTATGATCCAGGTGTGTAAAGGCCTCCTGGTAGGTACCGTTTATGGAGGTCGGCTTGTTTTTACGAGTCACACTGTCCCGTATACACCTTGCCATTTACCTCTCACAATGTCATCCAATAGAAAATTGCCGGGCTCATGAACGCCTTTTCTTCATCCTCGGGGATGTGAAGACCGGTTAAGTGGAAAAAGGGCTTCTTTATAATACTGAGGTGATATTTCATTTTGTTTACTGACGCAGCTTTACGTTCATATATATAATCTAAATACCTGAAAATTAAAGCCACAGATGATTGCTTTTGGTTAGTTTCTATGATCCAGGTGGTAAAGGCCTCCCAACATGTTTGGTGCCGCCTGTGGGTTGGATCTGTGGTCGGCTTGATTAGTTTATAAGTCACACTCTCCCCGTATTCCTTTTTTCCATTTAGCTCTCCCAATTTCATCCAAACTACTAAATTTAGCAATGTCCTGAGGTTTCCAACCGGGGCTAAGAAGTGGCGTGTGTGATCGGGTTGGACACTTGGATGACACCTTGAATATGGGAGCTGTATAGAAGGCTAACCCTTTGCCCGCTTGCTGGGCCGCTTCGGGGTTATATACGACCCTTTTTTGTTTTAGAGCCGTACTACTCACACAGTGTGTACGGTGTGGTATAATTTTTGTTTAATTTTAACGATTTGGCAACCGTGCCTGTCTTGTATGTGTATATAACTCCCCTAAACCTTCTGAGACCACAACCCAATCCTCTGCAATGCAGTCACTACGTCTTTTGAAGTGCAAGGTGGAAATAGCTGTAACGGGATACGTGGGAGATATCAACTGTTGCCTAAACTACCAGAAATCCGGTAATGATGAAGAAGTGGCTTTCAAACTACCCGTGGATTATGACAGTTGTGTCTATTCTTTCAAGGCAAAAATCAATGGCACCCGGGAAATTATTGGACGATGTATCGAGAAGGGAAAGGCGGAGGCAAACTTCCGAGCTTCTATTAAACAGGGAAAACAAGCCTTCATTGGAAAGAAAATGCACGAACATGAAGACATATTAGAAATCCATTTGGGAAACATAGCCCATGAAGCTAAAGTGGACATCGAGATAAAAATGCTGCAGTTGTTACCAGTGAATGAAGACGGAGTTAGTACTCTAGTGCTCCCTACTGTGTTAAGGCCTAGGTATAGGCCTAGTTATTGTGATTCCTCCTATGAGCTGGGACACAATAGTAACTACAGTTTAACAGTAAATGCCACCCTAAGTAATATCAAAGGTGTGAAGGTGTACCCACCGCACCATAATGGATATGTTAGAGTAAACGCGGAGGGTATGGGTAAGGTGATGTGGATGAAAGATGGCCCCCAACAACACGATTTGGAGATGAAAATCACCCACTCGAAGAAGATCCAGGCTTTCCACGAAGAGGGAAATCCCACGGCGGTCAATTCCCATATGAAGGACGATGTGATAATGGTAACGGGACAGCTCGACCTTACCCATGTAGATATGCCCCACCGGACCCCGGGCGAGATGATACTTTTAATAGATTGTTCGAACAGCATGCAGGACGGGATGAAGATGGAGATGGCGCAATTGTGTGCCCTACATTGGGTACTAGCACTTAATAGTGAGACATGCACCGGATTTAACATGATCTCCTTTGGAACACACTTAAGAAACTTTGTTTGAGACCACCCAGGCGGTCACTAAAACAAATATTAAGTTAGCTCATGAGTATGTATGTGGGCTAAAGAGTAATATGTGTGGCACCGAGATCATGAAGGCCATCATATATGGTTATGAGTGCTGCAGTCAACTCCCTATAAATATGTTGATGGTGACCGACGCTCTAGTTACAAATGTAAGTGACATTATAAAAGAATGCACCGGATTGAAGAAAGAGGCTTTTCAAATATTCACCGTTGGTGTAGGAGACGGTGTTTCCTCTGACCTACTCAAGAGTCTGGCCCTTTTCAATTCTGGACATTGCCTCCTCCTGAAAACTATATCCCAAATGGAAGAATTCGAAATGTTTTTGAGTTTGATGACAAAACCCCGTGTGGACAAACTCCAAGTACATCTATGCATTTCAGATAATGCTGTTGAAAAGACACCCGGGCACAACTCCAGCATCAATCGGGGTCAAACATTTACCCAATTCCGCAACATCCCAAATGGAACTGCGACGAAAGACATCACGGCCAAGATACAATTAGATAACTCGACTATATGTGACAACATTTCAGTGACGAAGGTCCATGGAGTCGGTCTTCATCAGGTAGCAGCCAAGGGGATGATTGAGGGATTACAACTACAAAAGATCCTGCAAGGTAGTCTTGAAAGGGAAGAGGTTGCACGCATGAATAAATCTATTGTAGATTTGAGTGAGGCGAGCGGTGTAGTCTCTTCATGGACTTGTTATTTAGGTATCGACGAAAACGATGACGCCCTACCTGGTGTCAATTGATCGGCCCCGCCCCCCCCGCCTTCGGAGGAGCTGCGCAAAAATACGACACTGTTGACTGTGGAGATATGGGGCAAATGGGGGCCCCCGCCCATCAAGGGGGATTTGCCTTTGGAGGAGATGCATACAGACTTGCCTTTGATTTTGCACAAACACAAGCCTTTGGAGGAGCTGCAGCTGCACAAGGATATGTCTTTGGAGGAGCTGCAGCTGCACAAGGACCTGTCTTTGGAGGAGCTGCAGCTGCACAAGGACTCCCTTGTTCCACTGACTATGGCTCACCCGACATTGCTGACTGTGGGGGGGAGAGTGCCAATTCGTGTTGCCCATATCATAGTCTTACGAGTTACCCTGAGGGTTGGGTAGATATTACATGGGTTACCAGCCTCATAAACATGGATTATGATAAGTTCCTCTCATATTTTGAGAGTATCCCCACCGGAATACGCTCTGATGTCTTATCGGCTACACTGGCTTTAACAATTCTGAATGATATATACTATACGAAGAAGTTTCCAACACCCGAAGAGGTCACACGGTTATTAAGTGGTTATAACCTTACCCCATATGTAGACATTATAAGAGATATTATTAAGACTCTACCAGACACTCTATTCATAATATGTAAGGACCTAAGAGGGTAAATATCACTGATCCCACCAATATTCACCTTATAATTATGATGATGGTGAGTCAACCATTTTTACTATCCGATTATTTAGGATAGAAAATGGGCCCAATTATTTATATTGATAATTTACTATAGGGACCACATGGTTATTATAGTGGATCACCTAACCCCCCCTGGGGGTTAGGGAATAGAATATGCCCCACGTGCCTTCTGCGTGTCGTAAGAGGCGACTAAAGAGGTTGGGTCGGTGGGCTTGCGACCCCCACCCGGAAAAAATATCTAAGCAAAGAAAAACGAACGAACAGCCTCGGATGCGGACGGAACCAACGTTGACGAACCACGACCGACTAAGGACATGCCTTCGGACATTCTGAGAATGGCTACGTGGAATGTTAGTGGCATGAATGATGGAACAAAAGAGAGAGAGGTTCTGGAAGTGTTAGTGAATGCCCGGCTGGATGTATGTGGAATGACAGAGACCAAATGGAAAGGTTCAGATGTGAGAGAATGGGAATGTGGAATGGGTGTGTGTGCTGGAGTGAGTGAAGGAACAGCGAGAGAAGGTGCATGTTTGTTTGTAAGTAGCAAATGGAAGGAATGTGTAAGAGAGTATGGGTCTGTGGGTTCAAGGATTGTGTGGGTGAGAATGAAAGTAGGAATACAAACGTGGGTGATTGTATGCGTGTATGCCCCGACAGAGGATATACTTGAAAGAAAGAAAGAGGAGTTCTGGATGAATGTGGAGGCGTGCCTGGAGAAGTTTGACAAGAACGAAAGAATATTTCTGATTGGGGATATGAATGGTAAGGTGGGTGATAGGAAAGTTGAGGGAGTGGTGGGAGGGTGGGGGGTACCATCAGAGGTGAATGGGAATGGTAGTGCACTTGTGGACGTATGTGTGGGAAGGAGGCTGTGGATAGCCAACACCTTCTTCCGACACAGAATGATCCACAGGTACACGTGGAAACGGATGTTGACGATGAAAGATAAGACAGTGGTGGAACGAAAGTCATTGATTGATTATGTATGTGTGGATGAACGAATGAAGAAATCTGTGATGGATGCTAGGGTGTATAGGGGTATTGGAGGGGGTCTGTCTGATCATTATGTAGTGGTAGCTAAGGTTAGGATACAAAAGAAGTGGGTGAGGAGAGCGGGAGGGAGGCGAGAGGAGGGTGGAATGGTGAGGAGGGTGGAGAGGTTGCAGGAGGAGGAAGTCAGGGAGGAGTACAGGAGAGCAGTGGAAAGACGACTAGGTGGGTTCGACCTGGAAGTTATGGAGGAAGTGGAGGAGATGAGCAAGGTGTTTAAGGATGAGATCTGTGCAGCATGTGAGGAGGTGTGTGGAGTGAGGAGAAGAGGGAGGGGAGTGAAAGGTACAGCATGGTGGACAGAAGAGGTAAGAATAGCTGTGGAAGAAAAGAAGAAAGCATATAGAGTGTGGTTGGGTAGTAGAGGGAATGAAGATTCCGAGAGACAGAAACGAGCGAGGTACGTGGAGAGTAAGAGGGTGGTGAAGAGAGTAGTGAAGGAAAGTAAGAGAAGAGTAGATGAGGAATTTGGAAGGAATCTGAGTGTAAAATGGAGGGAGAGTAAGAAACTGTTCTGGAAAGAAGTCAAGAAAGTTAGGGAAGGTAGCAAGGGAAACAGTAAGGGTGTGAAAGATAAGAATGGGAGAATGCTAGCCGAGAAGCAAGAGAGAGTCGAAAGATGGAGGGAGTACTTCAGTGAGTTGCTAAATGAAAGGAATGAAGAGCCAGCAAACATAGCTGGATATGGTATGGGAGGGAGAAGAAGAGAAGTAGTGGAGGAGGAGGTGGGGATCAGGAGGTCAGAAGTGTGGGAAGCCATGAAAAGAGTGAAGTTGGGGAAAGCACCAGGAACAGATGGAGTGTGTGGGGAAATGTTGAGGTATGGTGGTGAGATAGTGATAGAATGGGTATGGAAAATGTGCAAACTAGCATGGGAGAAGGGGAGTGCACCCGATGACTGGAAGACTGGCATAATAGTCCCCCTATATAAGGGCAAAGGGGAAAGAGGAGTGTGTGGTAACCACCGAGGAATATGTCTTCTAAGCGTAGTAGGGAAGGTATACAGTAGGGTAGTGATTGAGAGAGTGAGAGTGAGAACGGAGAAATGGATAGGCGACGAGCAGGGAGGTTTTAGGAAGGGAAGAGGATGTGTAGATCAGATTTTTACCCTGAATTGTGTTGTGGAGAAGTATCTGGAGAAGAAACAAAAGGTGTATGTTGCCTTTATGGACTTGGAGAAGGCCTATGACAGAGTGGATAGAGAAGGTTTGTGGAAAGTACTTAGAATATACGGAGTAGAGGGCAAGTTGCTGAAAGCAGTGAAGAGCATGTATGAGGGTGCAAAGGCGGCAGTACGTGTGGAGAGTGAGCAGAGCGAGTTCTTTGACCTGAATGTTGGTTTGAAACAGGGGTGTGTGATGTCCCCGTGGTTGTTTACTGTATATATGGATGGAGTCATGAAAGAAATACTATCAAGAGCAGTGAATGTTGGTGTATCGCTGAAAAGGGAGGGAATTGAGTGGAAGCTACCTATACTGCTGTTTGCGGATGATACAGTTCTGATGAGTGATAATGAATGGGAGTTGCAGGGTCTGGTAAATGAGTTTGGAACAGTGTGCGAAAAACGGAATTTGAAGGTAAATACGGGGAAGAGCAAGGTTATGGTCTTCGAAAGGGGTGAAGTCACAGAGTGTGAGGTGAAGCTGAACGGTCAGGCTATGGAGATCGTCAACTCTTTTAAGTATCTGGGCAGTGTGTTGAGTAAAGATGGGACTATGGATGAAGAGGTGCGGGAGAGGGTACAACAGGGGAAGAGGGTTGTAGGAACGCTAAAAGCAGTAACAAGAAATAGGGTGGTCAGTATGGAAGTGAAGAAGTCCTTGCATGACAGTGTGGTAATCCCGACACTGACTTACGGAAGCGAAGCATGGACGTTGGTTGAGAGACTCAGACCAAGAGTGAGAGCAGTGGAAATGAATTACTTAAGGAGTGCGTGCGGAGTTACATGGAGGGATAGACAGACTAATGAGGAAGTAAGAAGGAGGTGTGGTGTGGAGGTAGATGTGCTGGAAAGTGTGAAAAGGAACAACTTGAGATGGTTCGGCCATATGGAACGTATGGAAAGCGAGAGAATGACTAAGAGGGTGTACGAGAGCGAGGTGGAGGGACAGAGGGGGAGAGGTAGACCGAATATGAGGTGGAAGGATGGAGTGAGGAAGTACATGAACGAAGGCGGTGCTGGTTGGGGGGAGGGGCGTCGACTGACTGGGGACAGAGGTGCATGGGGGCGGTTCGTTCGTGGCCACCCCTTCGGGGATCACGGCGTCAGGCAATAGATAGATAGATAGATAGACCTAACCCTGATCTCGTCATTTATTGTCTGAGTATTGGTTTGTGCCATATTTACAATAAACTTTACTTCCTCTTATATTTTAGGAGTATCTCCACCATCATACCCTGTGATGTCTTATCGACAACACTGACTTTAACTATATAGATCATACCCTGTGATGTCTTATCTACAACACTGACTTTAACTATTCTGATATATAATATATAAAGAATACTAGACCACACGGTTATTAATGTATGGACACCTAACCCTTTAGCGGACAATGAATATTTGGTTTGTGTCATATTTACAATAAACTTTAAAGCCAAGAATTTTGTTTAGTTTCTTCCACCTTGACTCTATTAAACATCCCAACTACATTTATAAATTGAATTTCGTATAGTAGCAGAGAGACAGGGAAAACATACTTTTTGTTTAAATGTTTATTACAACCATTTATACATACAAAACAATGGGTTTAAGTGGAAAAGGGCTATACTAAGGTTATGTTTACTATCACAGATTCATATTCAAAAATATCATCTAAATACAAGCCAACAGAAGGGGTTGTTAGCTTCTATGATCCAGGTGTGTAAAGGCCTCCTGGTAGGTACCGTTTATGGAGGTCGGCTTGTTTTTACGAGTCACACTGTCCCGTATACACCTTGCCATTTACCTCTCACAATGTCATCCAATAGAAAATTGCCGGGCTCATGAACGCCTTTTCTTCATCCTCGGGGATGTGAAGACCGGTTAAGTGGAAAAAGGGCTTCTTTATAATACTGAGGTGATATTTCATTTTGTTTACTGACGCAGCTTTACGTTCATATATATAATCTAAATACCTGAAAATTAAAGCCACAGATGATTGCTTTTGGTTAGTTTCTATGATCCAGGTGGTAAAGGCCTCCCAACATGTTTGGTGCCGCCTGTGGGTTGGATCTGTGGTCGGCTTGATTAGTTTATAAGTCACACTCTCCCCGTATTCCTTTTTTCCATTTAGCTCTCCCAATTTCATCCAAACTACTAAATTTAGCAATGTCCTGAGGTTTCCAACCGGGGCTAAGAAGTGGCGTGTGTGATCGGGTTGGACACTTGGATGACACCTTGAATATGGGAGCTGTATAGAAGGCTAACCCTTTGCCCGCTTGCTGGGCCGCTTCGGGGTTATATACGACCCTTTTTTGTTTTAGAGCCGTACTACTCACCACGGTGTGGTATAATTTTTGTTTAATTTTAACGATTTGGCAACCGTGCCTGTCTTGTATGTGTATATAACTCCCCTAAACCTTCTGAGACCACAACCCAATCCTCTGCAATGCAGTCACTACGTCTTTTGAAGTGTAAGTGTAAGCTGTAACGGGATACGTGGGAGATATCAACTGTCAAATAAATGTTCGACCAGAAATCCGGTAATGATGAAGAAGTGGCTTTCAAACTACCCGTGGATTATGACAGTTGTGTCTATTCTTTCAAGGCAAAAATCAATGACACCCGGGAAATTATTGGGCGATGTATCGAGAAGGGAAAGGTGGAGGCAAAATTCCGAGCTTCTATCAAACAGGGAAAACAACCCTTCATTGGAAAGAAAATGCACGAGCATGAAGACATATTAGAAATCCATTTGGGAAACATAGCCCATGAAGCTAAAGTGGACATCGAGATAAGAATGTTGCAGTTGTTACCAGTGAATGAAGACGGAGTTAGTACTCTAGTGCTCCCTACTGTGTTACGGCCTAGTCAACATAGGCCTAGTTATTGTAGTTTCTCTTGTGAGAAGAAGCCTCTGGGACACAATAGTAACTACAGTCTAATAGTACATGCCACCCTAAGTAATATCAAAGGTGTAAAGGTGTACCCACCGCACCATAATGGATTTGTTATAGTAAAGGAGGGTATGGGTAATGTGATGTGGATAAAAGATGGCCCCCAACAACATGATTGGGAGATGAAAATCACCCACTCGAAGAAGATCCAGGCATTCCATGAAGAGGGAAATTCCAAGGCGGTCAATTCCCATATGAAGGATGATGTGATAATGGTGACGGGACAGCTCGACCTTACCCATGTAGATGTGCCCCACCGGGGCCCGAGCGAGATGATACTTTTAGTAGATTGTTCGGACAGCATGGAGAACGGGATGGGGATGGAGATGGCGCAATTATGTGCCCTACATTGGGTACTAGCACTTAGTAGTGAGACATGCACCGGATTTAACATGATCTCCTTTGGAGATCGCTTAAAACCTTTGTTTGAGACCACCCAGGTGGTCACCAAAACAAATATTATGTTAGCTCATGAGTATGTATGTGGGTTAAAAGGTAATATGTGTGGCACGGAGATCATGAATGCCATCACATATGATTATGAGTGCTGCAGTCGACTCCCTCTAAATATGTTGATGGTGACCGGCGCTCTAGTTACAAATGTAAGTGACATTATAAAAGAATGCCTCGGATTGAAGAATGAGGCTTTTCAAATATTCACCGTTGGTGTAGGAGACGGTGTTTCCTCTGACCTATTCAAGAGTCTGGCCCTTTACAATTCTGGACATTGCCTCCTCCTGAAAAATATTAACCAAATGGAAGAATTCAAAATGTTTTTGGGTTTGATGACAAAACCCCGTGTGGATAAACTCCAAGTACATCTATGCATTTCAGATAATGCTGTTGAAAAGACACCCGAGTACATCTCGAAGCAAAACTCCAGTATCAATCGGGGTCCAACATTTACCCAATTCCACAGTATTCCAAATGGAACTGCGACGGAAGACATTACGGCCAAGATACAATTAAATAACTCGACTATATGTGTCAATATGACAGTGATGAAGGTCCATGGAGTCGGTCTTCATCAGGTAGCAGCCAAGAGAATGATTGAGGGATTACAACTACAAAAGATCCTGCAAGGTAGTCTTGAAAGTGAAGAGGTTGCACGCATGAATAAATCTATTATAGATTTGAGTGAGGCGAGCGGTGTAGTCTCTCCATTGACTTGTTATTTAGGTATAGATGAAAACGACGACTCCCTACCTGGTGTCAATTGGATGGCCCCACCCCCCGCCTTCGGAGGAGCTGCGCAAAATTACGACACTGTTGACTGTGGGGGTGTGGGGCAGATGGGGGTCCCCGCCCCTCAAGGGGGATTTGCCTTTGGAGGAGCTGCATAAGGACCTGTCTTTGGAGGAGCTGCATAAGGACCTGTCTTTGGAGGAGCTGCACAAGGACAAGGACTCCCTTATTCCACTGACTATGGCTCACCCGATATTGCTGACTGTGGGGGAGAGAGTGCCAATTCGTGTTGCCCATATCATAGTCTTACGAGTTACCCTGAGGGTTGGGTAGATATTACACGGGTTACCAGCCTCATAAACATGGATTCTGATAAGTTCCTCTCATATTTTGAGAGTATCCCCACCGGAATACCCTCTGATATCTTATCGGCTACACTGGCTTTAACCATTCTGAATAATGTTATATACTATACGAAGAAGTTTCCAACACCCGAAGAGATCACATGGTTATTATGTGGTTATACCTAGCCTAGACCTCCATCAAAATTAAAAAAAAAAAACATCCATTAGATCCCCCTTCGAGATTAGCCTAATTAGTACATTTTTCGGTAGTAAAATGTCATGGCTGAAAACCTGTTCCTCCTCAAATAACAGGCTGGCTCTCGCTCGCCTGGAAATAAATCGACACCTAAAGGGCACGAAAGGTATTAAGTTAAAATTGACAACGAAATGGGGCAAAAGGTGTTAAAATCGACAAACTAATGGGGCAAACGTCTCGCAATCTCAAAACTAATGGCGTTATGTAGCCTAGCCTACGGGGAAGAAGGGGGACCAGAAAAACGGCCTATCTTCCCCAAGACCGGTTAGGCTATTAATTTTGTTATACCTTCTCGATAATCGATTCCCCGATAGGCTATTCTTAATACTTATAATAAGGGGGGACGGTTCACTTTTGGGGCGTTTTTTGCATAGCCTAGGCCTATATTCATTATTTTTCTAAGTTTCCTCCCATCAAATTTAAAAAAAAAAAACATCCATTAGATCCCCCTTCTAGATTAATTTGTAGTTTTCGGTAGAAAAATTTCCCGGCGGTTCTTCCATTACAGGCTCACTATCGTACGCCAGGGAAAACATCAACACCTAAGTAGCACGAAAGGTTTTAAAATCGACTAAGTAATGGGGCAAACATCTTAACATCTGAAAACTAATGGGGCTAAACATGAGGGAGAAAGTGGTCCAGAAAACCGGCCAATCTCCCTGTAAACAACCACACAAGACATAATAAATAATACAATGATATACAAACCAACAGACATAGCCTATGCCTAATAGTGATATACAAACCCGTATTGGTAGATAACCCGTTCTTTTCATGATATTCTGGCAACTATTAGACGATTTAATTGAGCTTAAGGGGAGGTTTTTAGTTTTTCTACTCCTCCAGCAATCTTAAAATTTCACCCCCTTGACCCTCTTTCAAGATAAATTTGTACATTTTTCGGTAGAAAATTTCCCGGCTGAAAGCCGGTTCCTCTTATATTACAGGCTCGCTATAGGCCGCGTCATACAGAACTCGAACGTCGCGCGACCTACCCCCGAACACGATGACTTGCATTTTTGAGGCGAATGCATCCGATATTGCCCCGATGTTGGTCAAAGAAGAACATCCCCAGATAATGCCCCGACATTCCCAGACTATGCCCCAAACAAGACTCGAATGTAACTCGACACTCCTGACCGATTTACGTTAAAGACCCGAACATTAGAGGAATATAATCCGATGCATGCCAGAGCAAGACCCATCAAAACTCGAATGTGCCAAGAATCAGCCGACAAATATTTGACAAATATTTAACGGTGTTTACACCCGAACCTACATTGACCCCGATACAAAAGATATATGAGGAACACCAGAGGATCACCGGCCGCATCTGCCTGACCATCAGAAGACCTTAACAAGGGGTAAATTCCAGTCTTTATTATCTTCTCTCATTCCCAGAATCAGTCTTTCGCTCTTCCTATGACTTAAATTGCTTCAAACTCCGTGTGTCCAGGCATTTTAGCTTGAACGTCCCTTGATTTCGGCCCTGTCACTCTTTGAAATCTAGGGGAGGCCCTCGCTGAAGGCAGTTATGCCTTTTGTCTCCCTCATTCACATAGAAAAAACAACATAAACTGTACCTGCCCTATAGTGTGAACCTCTATAAAGAATGTATTGGCTATTGGCGTTGTAGAAGGGGGATGTTAAGGGGGCCCACCTCTTTTTTTTTCTCTTTTCTCCCTCTCTCTTTGGCTTGTATCCATTCGGCTCCATTCAGCCAACTGTTTTAAGACGTTTATCCCCATCCAGGTGGCGATTTCTTCCTGGCGAGCGATAGGGAGCCAGCATTGTATGGAGAAATCCGGCTTCGCCGGGGACATTTTTCTATCGAACAATTTACAAATTTAGCTTACTCTCAAAACAAATATATATATATATGTCCGCTGAACATGATGGCGGTGTTTAGATTATGCTATCATCAATATTGGATTTTATAGAAGTAAATCTATAACATAGTTTTTCGCTCTTATAGAGAATCCATTCCGCAGCAAAATATTAACTCTCAGTCGGTTTTCACCCATAATAATTGTTTTATATTTTGTTGTTTTCATGAACGGCAAGAGGAAAGGTTATTCTATAAGATTTCATCAACAACAAAAATAACAATATGTGGAATTTCACCGTAGGTGAAGACATATCTTCAGTCCGCTCGTATTTGCCCTAACTCTCAGTCGGTTTTCACGCATAATAATTGTTTTATATGTTTTTGTTTTATGAACGGCAAGGCAAGAGGAAAGGTTATTCTATAAGGTTTCATTAACAACAACAAAAATAACAATATGTTGAATTTCACCGTAGGTGAAAGCATATCTTCAGTCCGCCGCCCGTATTTGCGCTCCCCATTTTTACCGATACATTGGTGGTGGTGGTAATGACGATGGTGATGAATATGGTGGTGGTGGTGATAATGAATATGGTGGTGGTGGTGATGATGATAGTGATGATGATGATGATGGTTGTGGTGGTGGTGGTAGTGATGATGGTGATAACTATGGTGGTGGTGGTGATGATGATAGTGATGATGGTGATGAATATATTGGTGGTGGTGATGATTATGGTGATGATGATAATGATTGTCTTATTCGTCACTTTATCTGGGGATTGTCGTGTTTTGTTCGAGGAATTCGAGTAATTCGGTTGATAATCGGTTTATTGTCTCCCTATATTCATATGATTCGGTTATTATCGACTTATTTTCGCCTTTATATTCGACTCATGTTCGGGTAGTTCGTGTTAACTTCGTCAATGGAAATTACAGCAGAACATCGGCCGAAACAAAAGAACGTAACAGGAATGTAAGCCGACCGTAACCCGACCGAGAGCCGACCATTTTTTAACGGTTTTTACACCCGAATATCGGCTAGAAGTTAACGCATGCACTAACTTCTGGCCGAACCCCAGGATGTTCGGCTGCACCCCTGAACATCCCCGGAGCTTCCCCCGAATCAACGAGAACATTGGCCGAATTGACCCGAATTTACCCGAACATTTGAAAATTTGAATTTTTTTTGCAAGTCACCCTGTTCGGGGGTAGGTCGCGCGACGTTCGAGTTCTGTATGACATGGCCTTATCGCTCGCCAGGATAAAATCGACACCTAAATAGCACGAAAGGTCTTAAAATTGACAGAAATGGGTCGAAAGTTCTTAAAATCGTCAAAATAATGGGGCGAACGTCTTAAAATTAGAAAAGCAATGGGGCTAAACATGAGGGAGAAAGGAGTCAAGAAAAAAATCCCTCAAGTTTAAGGACCTAGCAATAATAAGGCTTCAAAGTAGCTCAACCAACCCTTTCAACTAGCACAGATCCTTCCTAAGCTGCATAATATCGTCTAAATATAGGCTAGCTAGCATATAATATAAAATGGTTCCATGTCAGTTGAACCAGTGCCACTTCAACCCGTGCTAACTCAACCAGTGACCATTTTAGCCAGTAACCTAACCTAACCTACTGGTTAAAATGGTCACTGGTTGAGTTAGCACTGGTGAAATTGGCACTGGTTCAACTGACCTGTCACCATATAAAAGACGTCGCTGGTACTCATAGGGATAAGGTTAGTCGGAGATTGGCGTATTTAGTTGCTCATTAAAGCCGGTATGTCAACATTCGATGATCAACATTGTTCTGGCAACATATCTGGAATATTTTGCACTGGTATCGGAAACTAGACTGATGGTAGATGAATTTAGGTGACAAATATTATACATGTTGACCTCATAAGCTGCCAGACCAGTGTTAAGGATAAATTTTAGGTGAAAAAGCGCTCGTGTGATACCGGCTTTAGCCTAGGCCTCTATAGGTTACATTTATATATTTTTTTTAGTGTCCACCCTAGACCTCCATCAAGCTTAAATAAAACAGACGCCCAAGACTTCCAAGATAAATTTGTAAATTTTTCAATAGCAAAATGTCCCAGCCAATGGCCGGTTCCTCTTAAATTACAGGCGAGCTATCGCTCGCTAGGGAAAAATCGACATCTAATTGACCCGAAGTCTTAATATTAACAAAGAAATGGGGCAAAAGGTGTTAAAATCACCAAACTAATGGGGATAATCACGAGGGAGAAAGGAGACCAGAAAACCGTCCATCTCCCGTTAGGCCTAATAGCCTACTTGTATTACACAACCACATGCCTCAATTCGCGCATCAAAATCCCAGCCGAAACCCGAAAAAATAGCAAAAATAACGTAAAACTCGACATAAAACTAGAAAACAAACAAAAACAATAATTTTGTTTTAACATAACGAAAGAATCTGCCAGGTGCTTGCCGTTTAGAGACGAAATCCGAGTGAATCCGAGATCCGATAGTCAAATGCACACGATGCCGCCATCTTTGTATGACGTCATCACTAAGCAGACGCTTGCAGTTTAGCTAGTACTGTATCTGTGTTGACAAAACAACCGTTTGCAAGTTTTGTTGTGCCTGAACCCCTTATCTCTCGCGTTTATTATAACCTCTAGTACATCTAGTGATAGGGATGGTTGGCCTGGTGGTAGCAATGAAGGAATTTCATGCTCAAAACACAAGAGCAAAGACCAGTCCATGTCGGACGAAAGCGATTGAAATGCCTAGCCTAGACGATGTTAGCCTAGCCTAGGCTAGGCTAAATATGACAATGATTCAGTGTTGCCACTTTCCAAGATAGGACTTCCCACGTGTTTACCATTTTTTCCCACAAATTCCCATAAAAAAATGCAGTGTCCCACAACTTTTCCCACAAAATTATTTATACATAATGTTTTTATATATACTTACTAAAGCATATGTGGAAGCTTCAGGCATGCATTAATCTTCCAGGGTTACTGGTTCCTCCTCCTGGTCCTCCACATCGTCATCATCAGTACCGGTATCCTTGGCGTTGTAATTCCTTAGCATATCAACAGTTGGCTCAAAATTCACGCATGTTTGTGACTGACGTTTTAGTCCATAATGATCTTATTACCAAAAGTGCTTCTACACTTGAGTAGGCGTTCAGCCAGTAGAAGTGAGTACATCTCACCAGCTTACAATGTAAATTAAGTCTTGCTAAAAATGTTAAATTCATTTAACCCGGCAAGCGCGATAGGCCTCACGGAAGGCTTCCTATAGGGAATGCGATAGGCCTCACGGAAGCAAGACCATAAAAAAAGCCTTCCAAAAAAAAAAGGGCCTATCAAAACAAAGGATTTTGTCTCTAGGTGAGATAATTCCCCTCTAGTACTCATCCATGTGTTTCTCACCCCTCCCCCTCCCCTCCTTCCCCACCTTATTCCCCCCTCCCCCCGCTCCTCAATTATCACCTATTTATTTATCCTCTTATTATCATAATTTATCGGTTATTTTTTCTCTCCCCGCGATAATGTAGCACAAGTGGGTTGCATAAAAGATCGTTATGCAACACCCAGACACCGGCACACACCGCCTCGCTCGTCTCAGTTGACTCCCAGACAGCGAGAGGGGAGGGCTCTGCCTGTGGCTCTCTCCTCTCGCCTGAGATTATGGACCGGGTGGCCAAATATCTTCGTTTTTCACCACCCAAATGCTTTTCCCACTTATTTTAGCACTCTTGAAGGTTCATATATACATCATATATGTAAAATAAAAGCATACCGAAAACAAATAATGCTTTATATTGTAAATATAACTAATTCTGTCAGAATCCAGGGCTAGAAATGCACAAATAACTACCCTAGCACCTAGGTCTATATCGCGCTTGTCAGGTTAAGTAGAGTACAGTATATACGTACAGTAGTTGCATGGTCTCTTTGATTATCTAGCATAATTCAAGTCGTACAGTTTTGTCTGGTGACATCTGGCACCTTAGATCAGAATCCCCATATGTATAATGGAGCTAGACTGGCGAAGGATGGTAACTCTCCCTAGCTCCACAACCGTACGGTATGAGCCAGCCACCAGCTTGCTTTCGCGATTGAATCATGTTACCTATGGTTTGCGCACACGCGCGCGCGCACACACACACACAAACGATATTGTTGGCAGGCAAATAAAAAGGCTTAATTTGCCAAGTAACGTTAATACAATTATATTCACAGGAGCTATAGGCTAGCCTATGGCGTTATTTTAAAGATCGAATATTTTCTCTGAACATTCCCACAAAAAAATACCACAAATGTCTTCCCCCCCCCATGACGCCTCCCACGTAGCCTCATTTCTCCCAAAGATTTGTGGGAAAATCCCATGAAGTGGCAACACTGCAATGATTTATAATAAAATCTGTGTGGTAAGTAATCTCATAATACGTATTTATACGTCTTTTCCTCACAATATTTATTTATTGGATGTCTTTGGGGCGAAATGGGTACTTGGGTGGCAGGACGAATTTAGAACCTAGGCCTAGGCTAGGCCTAAACATTTTCGCATGATAGAAACAATGCCCCAATCTACAGTATTTATGGTTAGGACTGTCATTTAGCCATGTCTACATTATTATTTACAATGCATAAGATTTAGGCCTAGGCCGCCTATACTTGATGTAGCCTAGACAAAAAACATGTTTTAACACTGGGAAAAAGTGCGGTAATTGTTTAGATATTGGGCCTTTTTTTTCTAGTTATTAAAAACTTATTCTCTAGTGTATTATATGATACAGTATAGGGCCTAATGCATAAAATTTAAACATGTTTTCATTGGCAAAAAATAGAAAAAGACGCAAATTTTGGCATGAGCACGGAACCGATTGAATTTTCCCCATTAGAACAGTGCCCCGATCTTGGCTGTTTCAATCCTAGCTCTATTTCTGCGGAACCGATTAGCAGCTAGGGTGGGGGCTCCACTGTCAACCCATATTGATAATGTTAGTGAGCCTTTCGCGCCTTTCTCGACATGAGCGTGGACAGCCATCTTGAAAGCCCGGGGTGGACTCTGAACATTGGCCTTTTCTACCGTAAAATCGGCTTAATTCTCAGACAATCTTAACTTAACAGGCAACGGTAGTATTAATAAGCACTTACTTCATTGTGAGATACCGGATATTGGCGTCAAATCAGCAAGGAGGTAAAGAACGAAGAGATGATACGGAGATGAAACGGTACGTCCTTCCCCTCTTCCTGGTTCCCGCTGACTGGATTTTCAAATTTCTTGAACCTGCCCAGCGTGCCCCCGGGGAGTCAATATAAAGTCTTAAATGTAATCTAAATACCCATATACATGACTATTAGGAAACTATAGATTGCCAAACGTTCATATAAAGATAATAAAATACACTGCTTCCTTATGGTGTTGTAATGGTCGTGATAGGCGTGTAATTATTAATCAAGAATGTGTTGATTTGACTAAGGATGTCATCCCTTCTTACGTGTGACGTGTCAGATATTTGAAATTTTGAAACTTAAAAAAAGTCATAAATCGCCTGCACACCAATACGTTAAGGTTCACATTAACCTTGTTCAGCATATTGATTAGTATTTCTTGTAGACTGCCTGAAATCAATGACAGATAGCGGCATAGCCGTGAAATTCAAATAAATTACTGAAAATACCAAAGACGTAGGCTATTTGGCATCTTGCCTACTCTCAGGATGTCAAACAAGTGTTTTAAATATATTGCCACTAATGACGGTTTAAGGGGGTATGGGCGTATTTATTTCCTCATGTATACATATTTTTATAATTTCATTAGTTTCCTCCCTAGACCTCCATCAAACTTAAAATAGTAGCCCCCAAGACCCTCTTTCAAGATAAATTTGTACATTTTTCGATAGAAAAATGTCCCGGCCAGAGGTCGATTCCTCTTAAATTAATGGGCTTAACACGAGGGAGAAGGGGGCCCGAAAAACTACCCATCTCCCCTTAACGCATAGCCGATGACTCAGATATAGTCTATTCCCTGTAAGTAGGCGAGAAATCATGACTTCTATCCTATGTAACTCAAAAAGGGCTAGAGCAAATGGGCTGTAACTCTCTAGATCTATTCCTTGACTGACTCTTCCCAAATAGTATACATATTAGCTCGATTACTCTAGTTGTTTTTGAGTTACAGAGGTTAGAGGGCATGATTGCTCGCCTACTTACAGCATATATACTATAGTTTACCGCACTATAGTCTATTCGCTGTAAGTAGGCGAAAAATCATGATCTAATAACCTCTGTAACTAAAAAATTACTAGTGTAATCGAGCTAATATGTCTACTATTTGGGAAGAGTCAGTCAAGGAATGGATGTGGAAATGTAGCCTACAGCCAATTTGCTCTAGCCCTTTTTGAGTTACAGAAGATAGAGGTCATGATTTCTGGCCTACTTACAGCGAATAGACTATAGTCTTTATTTGACCGGGTGGAGTTATAAGATGGGTCGTTTTTCTGCCCCCCCCCCCCCCCCCCCCCACACACACACACACACACACTATACTCTGTTTCATTTCATCTGACGGTAAATTGAATCCCTTACCAGCTAATTTCTCGATACTTAATGGACACATTTTAAACCACTACGTCTCTGCAGCACATTAAGACCAAGTTTATATAATTAGCACCATATTTCACTACACAATCTGCAAAATAACTGAAAAATCTTTGCAATTTACCGTCAGATGAAATTAAACCGAGTAGGCCTATAGTTTGACATTTTAAGACGTTGGTTCCATTAGTTTGGCGATTTTAACACCTTTCACCCCATTTCTTTGTCAATATTTAGACCTTTCGTGCCCGTTAGGTGTCGAGTTGTTTTCCTTGCGAGCTATAGCGAGCCTGTAATTGTGGAGGAACCGGCCTTCGGCCGTGACATTTGTGTACCGAAAATTGTACAAATTGATCAAATGGATGTTTTTTAAGTTTGGTGGAGGTCTAGGGAGGAAACTAAAAAATAAATGAATATATGAGTAAATACACCCCCCAAAAATAACCGTTGTTCCGTTATTTGGATAATTATTGGCACACTATACTCAGTTTCATTTCATCTGACGGTAAATTGAATCCCTTAGCAGCTAATATCTCGATACTTAATGGAACAATTTGAAACTACTGTCTCTGCATCATATTAACCCCTTGAAGCTCTGACGCGTTTTAGCAGTTTATTTTGGCTATCATTAGACGATTTTATGCAGCTTAGGAAGGCCGTGGCCCACCTCGCTTTTTGTTTTGTCTTTCTCACCCTCTCTCTTTGGCTTGTATCCATTCGGCCCCATTCATCCTACTGTTTTAAACGTTTAGCCTACATCCAGGTGTCAATATTTTCCTGGTGAGCGGTAGCGAGCCAGCATATATATATTTTTGTTTTGACAGCAAGCTAAATTTGTACATTTTTCGATAGAAAAATTTCTCCGGCGAAGCCGGATTTCTCCATACAATGCTGGCTCGCTATCGCTCGCCAGAAAGAAATCGACACCTGAATGACTAAACGTCTTAAAACAGTTGGCTGAATGGGGCCGAATGGATACAAGCCATGGAAAGAGAGAAAAAGAGAGAAAGATAAAACAAACAAAAAACTGTGACCCCCCCTTTAACATTCTCAGCTAAAACTTCCAATCATGGTTGCATGTAGTACTTAGAGTGCGGTTACATATCTTGCCGTATTCAATATTGCCACTTACTATTTGACTATTAACTGGGCTCGTAGTCTCTAACGGGGTGGTGGTGAGGGGGGGGAGAGAGAGAGGGAATGAGGGAGACAGAGAGAGAGAGAGAGAGAGAGGGAGGGAAGGAGGGAGACAGAGAGAGAGAGAGAGGGAAGGAGGGAAACAGAAAGAGAGAGAGGGAGGGAAGGAGGGAGGCAGAGAGAGAGAGAGGGAATGAGGGAGACAGAGAGAGAGGGAGGGAGACAGAGAGAGAAAGAGGGAGGGAAGGAGGGAGACAGAGAGAGAGAGAGGGAGGGAGATAGACAGAGAGAGAGAGAGGGAGGGAGACAGAGAGAGGGAGGGAAGGAGGGAGACAGAGAGAGGGAGGGAAGGAGGGAGACAGAGAGAGAGAGAGAGGGAGGGAAGGAGGGAGACAGAGAGAGGGAGGGAAGGAGGGAGACAGAGAGAGAGGGAGGGAAGGAGGGAGACAGAGAGAGAGGGAGGGAAGGAGGGAGACAGAGAGAGAGGGAGGGAAGGAGGGAAGCGAGAGAGAGGGAGGGAAGGAGGGAGACAGAGAGAGGGAGGGAAGGAGGGAGACAGACAGAGAGAGAGAGGGAGGGAAGGAGGGAGACAGAGAGAGAGGGAGGGAAGAAGGGAGACAGAGAGAGAGGGAGGGAAGGAGGGAGACAGAGAGAGAGAGAGAGAGGGGGAAGGAGGGAGACAGAGAGAGAGGGAGGGAAGGAGGGAGACAGACAGAGAGAGAGAGGGAGGGAAGGAGGGAGACAGAGAGAGAGGGAGGGAAGAAGGGAGACAGAGAGAGAGAGAGAGAGAGGGAGGGAAGGAGGGAGATAGAGAGAGAGAGAGAGAGGGAAGGAGGGAGATAGACAGAGAGAGAGAGAGGGAGGGAAGGAGGGAGACAGAGAGGGAAGGAGGGAGACAGAGAGAGAGGGAGGGAAGGAGGGAGACAGAGAGAGAGAGAGAGGGAGGGAAGGAGGGAGATAGACAGAGAGAGAGAGAGAGAGGAAAGGAGGGAGACAGAGAGAGGGAGGGAGACCGAGAGAGAGGGGGGGGGAGGTATAGTGTTACACAGAGTTCCACATAAACTCGGACCACACAGACCTTGCGGTTCCTACTAGGTGGTCCGGCCTTATATACTACTGGACAGGGATGGACTGGTGATGGGCTGGTCTATCAGAGTGAGAACTGAGCGATCTCTGCCATACCCATAGCTTACTCTGACTGTTCCTTTTACTTATATATTTTCTAGATCTCAAGTGACGGCGTCTCTTCCGTGGATTGACCTCCCAATCTACCAAGATTGGAAGCCAAAGCGTCACATTTTTCCTTTGCCCCTCAACTTTCTCTTCATAATTGCTGAGGGGCACAGGGCCCTGGGTGGGGATTTGGTTTCCCGGGCGTTTCCTCACCCTCCCCAGCTCCCCGCCATGGAGTGGCTTCGGTCACCCATGCTTTATTGTGGTCGGCAGGGAGGGTTCTGTGGGGGCGCTCGGTTATGGCCTTGGCCTTGCTCGGGGCCTTGGGGCTGTTCGGCCAGGCAGCTTGGGGAACAGCAACACCAACAACAACTGGACAGTTTACAGTAGAAGAATAGGACAGCAAAGGAGAGAGAGAACCAGCCTCTAAAAATGTCATTAAAGCAAACACAAGGACAATTACAACTGGGGGGGAGAGAGAGAGAGAGAACCAGCCTCTAAAAATATCAGTAAAGCAAACACAAGGACAATAAGGACAATTACAACTGTGGGGGGGGGAGAGAGAGAGAGAGACAGAGAGACAGAACCAGCCTCTAAAAATATCATCATTAAACAAAACTCAAGGACAATAAAGACAATTACAACTGGGGAGAGAGAGAGAGAGAGAGAGTGAGAGTACAAAGGAAATCAAGCAACAACAGTATAGTGACCCTTCTAGGCTGCTTGTCCTCCAAAACACTGAGGATCAAGTGTCCAAACAGTGGTTTAGAGTGGGTAAGGGAACATTGGAAAGGGAACTACTGCCCTGGAACTAATGTCCGTGGCAGGATTGGCAGAGAGAGAGAGAGAGCCAGCCTCATCATTAAAACCAAAGACCAGGACAATAAAGACAATTACAACTGTGTTCTTATTATGCTTTACCATATTACTATTATTGCTCACACTTATTGTTATGAGTCACAGGTCCACTTTAAGAGAGCCCACCTCGTTTGTTTTATCTTTCTCTCCTTTTCTTTCTTTTCCTGGCTTGTATCCATTCGGCCCCATTCAGCCAACTGTTTTAGGAAGTTTATACCCATCCAGGTGTCGATTTCTTAATGGCAAGCGATAGCGAGCCAGCATTGTATGGAGAAATCCGGCTTCGCCAGAGAAATTTTTCTATCGAAAAATGTACAAATTTAGCTTGCTGTCCAAATAAAAATATATACATGCTGGCTCGCTACCGCTCGCCAGGAAAATATTGACATCTGGATGGGGGTAAACGTCTTAAAATAGTAGGCTGAATGGGGCCGAATGGATACAAGCCAAAGAGAGAGTGAGGGAAAGAGAAAAAGCGAGGTGGGCTCCCTTAACATTAAATAATTATACTCTCTTCATGTTTCATAATCGTAGATATAAATGTATATATACAAGTTAATATTTCGCTATAATTATAATGCTATGGTATCAGTAGGCATAGTCTCAATAATCTCAGGTTTAATAATAGTAGTTATTAAGGGGAGATGTCCACTTGAGGGATTTTTTTCTTTACCCCTTTCTCCCTCATGTTTAGCCCCATTGTTTTTCAGATTTTAAGACGTTCGCCCCATTAGTTTGGCGATTTTAAGAACTTTCACCCCATTTATGTCACTTTTAAGACCTCGTCCCATTTAGGTGTCGATTTTTTCCTGGCGAGCGATAGCGAGCCTGTAATTTAAGAGGAACCGGCCTTTGGCCGGGACATTTTTCTACCGAAAAATGTACAAATTTATCTTGAAAGGGGGTCATGGGGGTGTAATTTCAAGCTTGATGGAAGTCTAGGAAACACACTAAAATCCTCCCCTTAATAATGTAGGCCTATACAACAGTGTTCTAATTATAATGGTATGGTATCAGTAGTTATAATCTCATGTTTAATAATAGTAGATATAAATAATGTATACAACAGTTAATACTTCAATATAATTATAATGGTATGGTATCAGTGGTCACAGTCTCAATAATTACAATATTTCTTAATCAATAGGCATAACCTGAAATATAATGATCGTTATGTGTTCGCCTGTCACCTCTTTTTCCTTTCTCGAGTCTCTTGCTGATCCTCCCTACCCCTTGTGGGAATATGGACTGACTACTTATAATAAATAGTTACACAAACACGTATATTGTGACTTTGTTTATGTTTTTTATTATATTCTGGTTAAAGGGAGGCAGTTGCTTTTTCGAGTCCTCCTCCCTCATGTTTGGCCCTATTAGTTATGAGATTTACCAATATTAAGACCTTTCGTGCCATTTAGGTGTCGATTTTTTTCCTGATGAGCGATAGCGAGCCTGTATTTGAAGAGGAATCGGCCTTCGGCCGAGATATTTTTCTACCGAAAAATGTACACATTTTTATCTTGTGGATGTTTTTTTAAGTTTGATAGAGGTTTAGAGAGCAAACTAAACCCCTTCCTTAAACCATTGAGCCGAATCAGTAAATTATGCTGCACAATGCCGTCTGAGCTCCCTTAACATTAGATGAAGTTTCTCAGCTTAGGAAATGCCTCTGGGAATCAAAGGGCTTACAACTATCCAGTGGTGGGCGTGGGCGCGCCGATTTGGCGCTCTGCGCTCTGCGATCCGGTGCGCACTACCAATTTAGAGGAGCGAGGAGCGGCAAAAATCTGAACTCGGAGTGCAGGCGGGGAGCGCAGCTTGAATTTGCGCTCCTTTCTGGCGCTCCGGAAGGGATTTTTCCTGTCAACAACAGGTTCAAGAACGTCATTATCGTGTACAGTCATCGTACGGTGTTACTCACGGTGTTAGTGATCTGTGATACAGTGATACTATGATAGTGACAGACTGACAGTGCTACCTTCAAACCCTGGAAAGGTAAGATTTTTTTTTTTTTTTTTTTTTTTGGCTAAATCTATCAAGTTGGGTGAGAAAGGAAGGATAATGGTAAAAAAAACACTCCCCTTGTCCATTTTCGCCAGAAATCAGGTCCCCGATAGTCGCGAACGTAGCTGAAAAGAGTCAAGACACTATAGGCTTCAGAGACTTTTATCATTTTATGATATCGATAACATCGGAATGTTACTTGAATGTATGGGTGGGAGGGTGGTTTGGGGGGATGGAGGGGGGAAGGTAGAAGCGTAATTGACTCGTGTTACAAATATGAAGCCGATTGGTGAGGTAGTTTCGCCACCACAGATTTTTATTTTTTTCCTTTTCTTCGTACGGATACGCTGGAAGTGGGTTGTGGGAGGCAGTTGGGGGTGTGGTGGAGGGAAGGCAGAAGGGTAAGGCACTTGCCACACAAATATGGAACCGATTGGTGCAATCGTTTCGCCGCCACAGATTTTCCTTTTTTTTTCCTTGTGAGGCGACCGATAGTCAGCGAGTGGGTGGGAGGAGGGGTTTGGGGTAGTGGTGGTGGGTATGCAGAAGGGTAAGGTGCATGTGGTAAAAACTAAAAATATGAAAGCCATAGGTGCAGTCGTTTCGCTGCTACGATTTTTTTTCGGCGAGTCAGTATATAATTATATACGGACCTGGCACTGGGCGTGACAACTGACATCTGACAAGACCCTAGTCCCGGCCGTATATATACCGTCGAAGACTGGTCAGCGGGTCATCCATGATATGATATCAATCATATCATTGATATGACATAAAGAATTACAGAAACTGAGAAAGTGAGAAACTTAAACTTCAGAAAGACACCATGACTTGAGTTTTTTTTTAATGTTTTGAATTTTGTTAATTTAACCCTCTCCGACATATGACGCAATTTTGAGCCTATTAGGGATACTTTAAAGCCTTTATTACCATCAGGGTTTTTTACAAACCTTTATTTTAGTTACTTCAACCTCTGCAGTTGTCTTTGAGTTAGATGTGGGCAGAAAACTAATTTTGGAGAGGTATTTATAAGAGTGAGAGAACTCTATTTCTTATTGCTAATCTGGCAACCTCTGCGTCATATATGTCTGAAGGAGTTAATGAAGTGAAAGACACAAGATTGTATTAATTTAGGTAAATAATTAAATAACTTCTAGAAGCTGTGTTTTACTTGTGTTTTATTATATACCTATTTTTGGGAGCGCGGAGCGCAGGAGCACAGAGCGGGAAGCGCATCGGGTCGGCTGACCAAAGGAGCGCGTGAGCGCTGCCGCATTACCTTATGTCTGAGGAGCGCGGAGCGCTGCCGCATTACCGGTCCCACCGGAGCGCGCCCACCTCTGCAACTATCTTAATTAATCCTCTGACTTGAACGTTGGTCCTTCGTAATCTGAATATAGTTGTCTATATAGTTGTCTATATGGCATCTTATGGGGGGATGGGCCGGTTTTCTGGACCACTTTCTCCCTCATGGTTAACCCCATTAGTTTGCAGATGTTAAAATGTTTGCCCCAATAGTTAGTCGATTTTAAGACCTTTGGCTTCATATCTTCGTCAATATTTAGACCTTTCGTGCTATTTAGGTGTCGATATTCTCCCTGGCGAACGATAGTGAGCCTGTAATGTTGGAAGAACCAGCCTTTGGCCGGTAGAAATTGTTCTACCAAAAAATGTACAAATTAATCTAGAAGGGGGATCTAATGGATGTTTTTTTTAATTTGATGAAGTTCTAGGGAGGAAACTAGAAAAATAATGAATACATGCCAAAATCACCCAAAAAGTGAACCATCCCCCCTTTAATGCCTGTCACAATCAGGGAGTTTAGAAACCTTTAGTTTAGATTTTCAACCCCGGGAATTGTCTTTGAGCGAGCTTATTGACAGAACAATAATTTTGGAGAGTTAATTATGAGATAAGGAGAATTTCCCACATAAATACTGAGCAACATCTTAGGAGCCGGAGAGGGTTAAGGGGAGATTTTCCACTCGAAGGACCCTTTTCTCCCTCATGTCTAGCCCCATAGCTTTTGATATTGTAAGACGTTTGCCCCGTTAGTTTGGTGAGTTTAAGAATTTCCGCCCCATTCTGTCAATTTTAAGACCTTTCGTGCTATTTAAGTGTCGATTTTATCCTGGCGAGCGATAGCGAGCCTGTAATTTAAGAGTAACCGGCCTTCGGCCGGGAAATTTTTCTATCGAAAAATGTACAAATTTATCTTGAAAGGGGGTCAAGGGGGTGAAATTTTAAGATTGCTGGAGGAGTAGAAAACAAACTAAAAACCTCCCCATAATGTATTCCCGCTATTGCTATCCTCTTATCTATTACAGCTCTTCCCAATTGCCGACTTGAGTTTCGTTCTATAAGGAAGTTGGAGCTGCAGACATCGATATTTAACAGAATTACCAGTTAAAATAAGGTTGTAGTTAATATATAAATACATAAACTACAGTTCAACATACTCTTTAGGCATCATAACCCTAACGTATTAATTAACGTGACCTGTTTTGGTTCTGTCCTTTTCTATCTTTCTCTGGCTTGTATCCATTTGGCCCCATTCAGCCTACTGTTTTAAGACGTTTATCCTCATCCAGGTGTCAATTTGTTACTGGTGAGCGGTAGCGAGCCAGCATATTTGTTTATTTTTGTTTGACAGCAGGCTAAATTTGTAATTTTTCGATAGAAAAATGTTTCCGGCGAAGCCGGATTTCTTCATATAATGCTGGCTCGCTATCGCTCGCCAGGAAGAAATCGACACCTAGATGGGGATAAACGTCTTAAAATAGTTGGCTGAATGGGGCCGAATTTGAGTACAAGCCAGAGAAAGAGAGAAAAGGACAAAAATAACAAAAAGCAGGTCACCCACCTTAATGCATTTCTGTTTACTATCGATGTCTACGGTTCCAACTTCCTTATAGCCTGAAACTCGCAAGTGGTCAATTTCTCCAGCCTCATATGCATGTTGCCAAATCATATAATGTAATGCCAATTCCAGAAAATTATCAAACATCAAAGGAGGGAGATTGGGGGATGTTTCGCCCAACTTTGATTTCGCCACCTATGCCTCTTTTTCCCGCCCCTCCTTCCTTTGTGTTTAAGTAAGGGGAGGTTTTTAGCAAGGTTAAGAGATACAACAGGTTGGCGCACGCGCAGCCTGTTGACGTCACGCGGCTGGGCGAGAGAAAGAAAGGTAGAAAAACGCTCCCCTGCCAGCCAAATGCCGCCACTAGACCAGGGGTGTCAAACATGTTAATTAATATTAGTACCGGTATTTTTTTATACCCAGTATCTTCATTTTGCTTGGTTATTGTTCTAATTTCTTATTCTTATAATTAGTTTGCACAAAGAGGGATAAGGATTACATAAACACAAGGATTTCACACTGATTTTATTAGTTTAGACATTTTAATTTAGTTTTTCTAGGATCATTAGCATTCATATTTCTGTTTAAAATCCGTATTCTAAAAAACATTCGGCATCTTACAAAAAAACGAATTACTTCCCATGGTAAAGTCACCATACCAACAATTTCTTTACACAATGATTTTACGGAGTTTTTGCCAGCTTTGAACTCTTTACCATGAAAACACACAAAGATTTTTTCCATAAGCTGTCCAAAGAATTCATTTTTGGGTGTCATAAGCATCCCTTCTTTTCTGCATATTTTCCCAATCCAGGTTGTCATCCTCTGATACTTTCTGACCTAAATATTCATGCTGGGGAAACTTGCTGGCAATATATCCACCAATATACCTCAAACCTTCATTTTCATTTTCTTGGGCTACATTTTTACTTGACATACCAACTGGAATTTCAGTATCATAGTCACTGGAGTCGCATGCATTTACTTCATAACTAGAAAATAATACTGCTGACAACAGTTCATGTTCAAGGTTTTCTGTTGTGTCCGTTGCTGTGATGGTTCTGTTTGAGAAAAAACTGCTTCGGATATGCTTGAATCATTTTGTTTGTTGTCAGTGTTATAACTGTTTCCTACCAACTCTATGTTCTTCCCAAGCAGGTATGATTTGATTCGATACGTAACTTGTACAGGTGATGGATGCTGGTGGTTTGAAGCTCCTATTTGCCTAAGACAACCAAAAAAAAAATCCAATACATCTTGATTCAACCGAGATGTCATTATATAGATGTAATATTTTTCTTTTAGCATCTCATATAAACCGAGCAAAGACTGGCACGATACAATAATTCCTTTTTGAAATTGATACAAGCTACCCCTACCTTCGACTCGCATTGACTTTGTGGTGTTAAGCATTTCATTCAGTAATTTGTTTTGATTGGGTAACTGCAGCCCATATGCCGCTCGTGAGTTTTTTATCTGTTGGATTTCGGGAATTAAATAAGTCGAACCAAGAATCAACCAATGCAATATAAATACTTGTATTCTTCCAGTCTTTGCTCAGCAGTAATCCCTGTTCTCCAAAATACATTAATGCTTTTGCGGTTTTTTCTGACAGCAATTGCGCTGCAAGGCGAACATTCATGCGCTTCACCCCACTCACATAGATATGATTGAAACACAAATGATAGGTTGCTTTTAAGTCCAGTTTACTCATATTTATCAGTTCTCGGACACATTCATTGTTGACATTCCTTTCTTTGTCGTCATCTAACTGAAAACCTGAGTCAAGGAAATTGTTCCTAATTAGTTTGATTAAATGGGGGGCATCTGCAAAAACATATATATTCCTGTTAGAAGCAGCTGGATTTGTAAAGAATGGTTTGTCTACATTGATACCTAATGTTTTCCATAGCCTCAGGTTTGTTGGTCCTAAGTCACTGACCATAGCAACTACCAAAAATCCAACTGCTTCTACCTTAGAAATAATCTCAAACAGAATATCCATGGTGATGCTTGTGGCAAAATCATAATATATGAGTTGTTTCCAAGGGCTCGTCAATCCTCTTATCATCGCACATTGTACTCTGTTTTTGGGTGCATAAAGTGTGTCAGTTGCTTTATCAGAAGTCCATTCGTGAGCTATACTTGTCTCATCAAATGACAGTACACACAGTCGCTCAAAATATACTAATTCCAAGTAATCTCCAAAAAGTTAATAAATGTAATACCAATTCCAAGATATCTCCCAAAAACTAATAAATAGCTATTTTGATAAGTTAATTTGACTATATATTGTCTTTGTCCCAGTTTTGGTTTGTTTAGTTTTCAAGTTTTCCATTTTAATTTAAAATATAATACCAATTCCATGATAACTCCAAAAACCTAAGCATAAATAAACGGTGGGTGCCTGAGTGCTACCATCCTCATCAGCTGTTTCGCCCCACAACCTGACGAGGGGGGCGAAGGTGGGGCGGGCAGCAGCGACCCCCACCTCTATCCCCTGCTGGTGTAGCCGCTTTTGCCGCGCTCTGACGTAGGGCGGGTGGAGGAGAGCAGATCAGTGGGGTTGAGGAGGGGCTGGTCGGCGCGGTACATCTGCAGGAGGTAGGCGGGCATCATGGAACCGAACCCGCGTTTACTGGGACCCAACTCATCCAACGGCCACATCTGCGAACACACGATCATATATTTAAGGGGGGTCACCGGCTTTTTCTATCTTCCTCTCCCTCTCTCTTTGGCTTGTATCAATTCGGCCCCATTCAGCCTACTGTTTTAAGACGTTTATCCCCATCTAGGTGTCGAATTCCTCCTGGCGAGCGATAGCGAGCCAGCATTGTATGGAGAAATCCGGCTTTGCCGGAGAAATTTTTCTATCGAAAAATGTACAAATTTAGCTTACTGCCAAAACAAAAATATATATAGCCTATGCTGGCTCGCTACCGCTCACCAGGAAAATATTTACACCAGGATGGGGGTAAACGTCTTAAAATAGTAGGCTGAATGGAGCCGAATGGATACAAGCCAAAGAGAGAGGGGGAGAAAGAGAAAAAAGGCGAGGTGGGCTCCCTTAAGTCGGTATCCAGTCAGGTGTCGATTACGTATATAGACTAATAATACCCATAACAAAGCCACTTCAACAGCTTCCTCTCTCCAACACATCTGTGAACACAATCACACATTTAACCCCTTCAGCACCAAGACACCTTTTTACCTTTGGTTCTGGACCTATGTTACTAAGAGGGTTTATTGAGATCGTATTTACCCATTTGAGTCGTATAGGTAGATTCAAGACCAATAATATACCAGGTCATCCCATACAAGGGCATATTTGTGCCCCGCTCACGCACGCCGTCATACTTTTTTTTTTTTTTTTTTTTTTTAATTTATATATATATATATATATTTTTTTTTTTTTTTTTTTTTTAAGATTTATTCAGACATGGTGATATGCCCAAAACCGGGCCTTTGTCATTAGACGGCCCACAACTAAAAAAACTAACCTGCTAAGCTATTTGACATTTGAGCTCTGTGTAACAGTTCGAAACTAGGCTGACCTGCTAAAGCTGAGCTAATATTATCATCGTGGTGGGGGGGTGTCTTGTACTGTCTGGATGAGTAGGTCTGGGTTGTCAGTCCAGGACTTTCTGATGAGCTTTGTTGCAACCTGGATTGCACTGGCATCTGCTGGATCGGTCGTAGGTACGTTGTTTCCTGTTCTTAGGGGTTCGGTGTCTTCGCACTCCAGCAGCCAGTGAAGGAGCGGTAGGGTTGTGTTTGTCTGACAGTGTTTGCAGTCCCTTGCTTCAGGCCTCTTTAATTGCCAGTTGCATTTGTAGCCGAGTCTGAGTCGATGGAGGTTGACTCTTACTGCCCTGGGTGTGTTACTGGGAACGCTGAGCTGCTGGTAATTTGTTGCATTTCTGTACCAGTTGCATGAGAAGGACCGTCACACCGTGTACACGCGTGTAGACCTTAGAGGAGGTTGCCAGCCAGTGATAAACACTTATTTACCAGGCTCGGTTATCGTGGGGTAACAAGTCAGACAGGTCATCTCTCTGTTGTCTCCAGTCATCTGAATAGAATGTTCCAAGGATAAAAAAAATGCCTTGCAGTTGTGCAGTGGTTACTAATTGTCATATGTCTCCAAAATAGCCTAATTAGTCTTTCATCTCATGCCTATGCCAAGGCAACATTAACTGATATACTAAGCTATCACCTGTAGTGTTGGAACTGAAGTGCATTGTAATTGGTATTTGCATACAGTAGCATTAAATTAATTTGGGGAGTTCAGTAGCCTACTTTGGTAGTGTTTGGCAAGAAACCCCCTCTTTCTTAATCCACTTTCTCGCCTCTATATTGCTTGCTTGCTGGCTCTGAGGGTTACCAGGTCTTCCTTTTTCATACAACATTGGGTTACTTTTGAAAACATTTAGACTGGTGGATGGAAAAGAGCTAAACGAAGCTCGGCTACTTTTAAGCTTGAATCTGAAGGTTTTGGGATAAGTGAGTAGAGGATTTGCCTCTCTAATCCCAGTCAATCTGGCAACTCTGCCGCGGCGGCCGAGTGTTGTCATCAGCTAAAATACTTCCCAAATACCAGAGAAAGTAGCCCAACAATAGCCCAATCTTACCTTATTTTCTATCTTCTGTTAGCATCAAGCCTAACTGACAGGATATTTTTAGTTAGTTGGCTTGTTTTGGGTATTATGTTATTACAGTGTTTTAAAAAGAACCTAAAATTATGTAATCTTTCGAAATATTTTGACAACTAATCCTCAAATGTGCGTGAAAACTCGAACCTCGGCAACTCTGACTGAGGCTGTCCTCTCTCTCTCTCTCAACCAAATGGGAAGGAAAAAACTTTATTAACATAATTGAGCTATGCCAACTTAATTTGTAAATACATTTTAAATTCAATTATAAACTTTGTTGTAGGCTTATATCAATTAAATGTGCAATCAAGAGGCCTATTACCTGGGCCTATTATGTACTTTTGCAATGTTGTACTTGGTGCATAATAAACATAGCAAACACAACTCTTTCTCTTTAGTCGGTACTCTGGTATTGCATAATAATTTATGAGTTTATCAATCTCTATCTATATTTTTTTATTTTTCAATGTATAAACAGTAAGTGGACTTAGTAGCCTTTTTTATTTCATAGGAAGAAATCTTTGTCATTGCAGATAATTCTGCTGCTGTTGTCAGGAACATACACAGAGAGAAGAGGACAAAACAGACTGGTGCAAGATATCGAATGTGATTCGGTATCAGATGCACAAGGGAAGACAAGGGAGAGACTGGTTAAGGATATTATGGAGATGCAACGGCAGCTAAGTGATATAACCAAGGAGAGAGACGCCCTAGTTGCCGAGAAGAAAGACTGGGAAAAGGAGAGAAGTTCTCTATACGAGGAAATTCACAATTCTTATGTTGGAGCTACAGCAACTGCAAGATATAAGTTGGGTAACTTTTTTTCATCCACTCAGGTTGAGTATTTCTTAACAGGAGCTCCAGTTCTCCAGTTAAATACTGGTATGAAGATGACATCAGTGAAGCTTTGACCCTTCGAAGCTTAAGTCCAAAAACCTATCGATATTTGCTATTTCTCTCCGATAGAGGTGGTAGGGGGATATAGGCTGTGGGGGGAGTGGAGAGAACAACTGGGGGGTGGGCGGTACTCTCTCACAAACTCGGTGTGACGTCAGCCATCTGCGCGCCACCACAGTGTGGGATGATGGTCTTGGGTAGATTATAAGCTAAGGAAAATCGTCTAATAGTAACCAGACTTTGCTGGAACTGACGTGATGGTGTTGAAGGGGTTATATCGGTATCAGGTCAGGTGACGGTATTGAGGGATAGGCTTTTACAACGGCACCTCGTATCTACTGTACTTTCCGAAGAGTGTAGAGAGGGGAGAAGAGATGTTGGAGAGAGAGGAAGCTGTTGAAGTGGCTTTGTTAAGTATGCTATTAGTCTATATACGTCTTCGAGGTGTCCCACGACTGGGTGCAAGCATGTGAAACACACTATAGTCTATTTTTTTCCCAGCTGATGGTAAATTGAATCCCTTAGTAGGCTTAGTAGCTGATTTCTCGATAATTAATGGGAATATATGAAACTACTATGGCTGTGTGTCGGATTAATGCCAAGTTTTCATAATTAACATCATATTTCGCTACAAAATCCACCTTATAGTTCAGTTATAAAGGTAGAAACATGACAATTTACTCTCAGCTGGAAAAAGACTTATACTAAATAACACTAAATATGTTCGCCTTGGCTGGGGTCACACGAGATTTTATATAGTCCGTTCATTCTAGGTTGGGCAGAGATCGTAACCTCTAACCTCTGTAACTCAAAAAGGGCTATAGCAAATGAGCTGTCGATTTACACGCCTATTCCCTAGCCAAGTCTTCCTATTTGGTAGAAAAATTAGCTCGTTTACTCTAGTCCTTTTTTAGTTACAGAGGTTAGAGCAGGGCTTCCCAAAGTGGTCGATATCGACCATCCAAGGGGTCAATGAATCGCCAGGGGTCGAAAGGGGTCGATAAATGGCTAGGGGGTCTATGAATGGCTAGGTGAGGAACGTTTTAAAAGATGTAGAGTTGTAGACCCATCTCTATGTGAAAAGCTAAAAAGATGTAGAATGCTCTGTTCTATTTGGCAGACCTACAGTATATTCGAAGTTTATTGAGGTATAGAAACGTCTGCAGGGTAAAGATGTTACCATTATTCAGGCCAAGACAATTCTACTGGGCTTCTAAGGCAAACTAGGCTTGTTTAAAGCGTCAATGGCACATAGGGATTTTCAGTACTTTTCGAACTTACAACAGTTGGGAGAAAGTAAAAGCATTTAAGATGGTGACATAGAAACATACATAGCACACCTGGGCAAATTGATTGAAGACTTTAAAGTGCGCTTTGAAGACATGGAGAACATGCAAGTGCCTGAATGGATTCTTATACAATTTGACTTGGAAATACAAAATGCAGACATTGACTCTACTACTACTAATATTAAGCTGCTACTACTATACTGTAATTCCACATATTTATTTTAATATAATATGCATGTAATACGGTTCTTATTTCATAACATATTATATTATTCTTATTTTTAAATGTTTGGGAGTCGATGAATAATTTGAAGCTTCATTAAGGGGTCAATGAGCTGAAGAGTTTGGGAATCCCTGGGTTAGAGGTTACGGTGTCTGCCCAACCTAGAATTAACAAACTATAGTCAACATTCGATTATCAACATTTTTCTAGAAACAGTTCTTACATGTCTATCTTTCTTATTACATTATAATACTACCTTGGAAAACATCTTTACAATTTCCAAAGCAATCCCTTTGAATCGAACGCCACTAATCTGGTGCTCTTAGGATTCGGACGTTTCGTAAAACCCTACGGTGTCACACACCCATGTTTCAATAGCTCAAAAAATACGAAAATGTCCTTGTCATTTTTGTCACGGGTTTAATCGTAATATGAATAACTGCTAAGAACAAGAGTGTCATAAATTTAGTAAGACCAGGCATATCACTGTCGAAATTCCAAGATCAACTTATACACAAGTTGATCGTTTGCCATTGTGTGAAGCTCTTTCATTCCACACTGAAACAAGTACTGAAACAAGTAGACCCGTTACCAAGCTAATAGAAACTCTCTTTAATGTTAACCCTTTCAAGATACAAGTACGCATTAATGTTATGTGTTCGGGCAATCATTAGACGATTTTATATAGATTAGGAAGGGTAAGTGGAAGTCAGAGGGGTAAATGAGATAGTCTATAGGCTTTTAATTCCCACAGATCCTCCTTAAGCTGTATATAATCGTTATTGTAATTTATATTGTAGTGAAAGGGTTAAGTGATACGTTTATTAATTTTTCGCTGCTAAGATTGTAACCTTTAAAATTAGGCGATTGTATGCAGTTTAAGAAGGACCCATGTTAATAAGAGTATTAATTGAGATCGCATTAGCCCATTTGAGTTGTAGAAGTAGACAATTAACTCAAGAAAATTGCTTAATGGTAACCAGAATAGTATGACAATTACGTACTTGTGGTGAAGGGGTTAAGGGGAAAGTGTTTATTTATCAATATATTTATTAGTTTTAGTTGCCTCCCAAGACCTCCACGAAGCTTTAAAAATATCCCCCCCCCCCCCAAGACCCCCATTCAAGAAATGTTTGTAAATTTTTCGGTAGGAAAATGTCTTGGCCGCAGGGCGGTTACTCTAATTTTACAGGCTCACTATCGCCCGCTAGGAACAAAATCGACACCTAAATGGCACGAAAGGCCTAATATTGTCAAAGAAATGGAGCGAAAGATCTTAGAATCGCCAAACTAATGGGTCGAACGTCTAAAAATCTCAAAACTAGTGGGGCTAATCATGAGGGGGAAAAAAAAAAAAAAAAAAAAAAAACATCCTTTACCTGTTCCCTGACCTGCGCCTGATCCCTGGCAGGAGGAGGGAAAGCCGCTCGCTTATCCCAGAAACCTCTCTTGTCGATGGTGAAGTCCTGGAGGAGTCTCTTGGGGAGGAGGGGCCTGAGGGCGTAGCCGGGCAGCCCTGCAGCAGCCCCCACCAGCCCCACCACCACCAGGCACCCCAACCCCACGCTCACCCAGCTGTCCTGAAGGGGGGTACAACACAAGAACATGATAATTCAGTATGAAAAGATCTTTCCTAAGCTTAATAAACTCGTGTACACCATAACAAAAAAATATGAACATAATTATTGTAGGCCTATACATTTAGTACGAGGTCTTTCCTAAGCTTAACCCTCTCCGACATATGACGCGATTTTGAGCCGATTAGGGATACTTTAAAGCCTTTGTTACCATCAGGGGTATTTAGAAACCTTTAGTTTAGTTACTTCAACCTCTGCAGTTGTCTTTGAGTTAGCTGTGAGCAGAAAACTAATTTTGAAGAGGTAATTATAAGTGAGACAACTCTATTTCTTATTGCTAAGCTGGCAACCTCTGCGTCATATGAGTCTGAAGGGGTTAATATACTCGGGTACAACGTAAACAGAACATGACAATTCAGATAATGTATATGGTTTAGTAAGAGAGATCTTTCCTAAGCTTAAGGGACACAAAATACGAACAAAATACATTGTGTGGATGTAGCTGGTTTGTATCACGGCAGCCCCCACCAGACCCCCCCCCCCAACACCACGCTCACCTAACTGTAGCCTACTAGAGGAATACAGTGTCGCTAATAAGTCATGACTCGGCTGTCTTTACGTGTGGCTCTCTCTGTGCTGTATTAATGTCCGTCAGATGTTGAATAAGGTGGATAAGTGTAGGATCATGTTTGTATATCTCATGCCAAACGTTGAATTAAACTTTAGATAGTGCTGATACCAATTATTGATCGAAATATACTTGGTGCCGCGACATCACTTATTTAGCCAACTTTACAAAAACATGTCTAGCCGTATCTGTGGAGCCCCTCGGTAGCCCACACTAACCCCACCATTACCACCAGACACCCCAGCACCACTCTTACTCAGCCGTCCTGTAAGAGGTAAAAAATAGAAAATAAAATAAATAAGATAAAAAAACTGCTAGACGCCGTAATTCCCGTGAAGGGGTGGCCATGAACATTAGGCGTTTGTCACGAATTGCTAGGTCAAGTTGCCCGTGCTTGATATCTAACAGTAGCATTTTGACAGAGCGGGATTGACCTCCCGACCCTTTGATCAGCAGCTGACGCTTTACTGACCCTGCGATTATGATGCGTCCTTCCTAAGCCGAATAAAAGTGTCTGACTGTAGCTGAGCGAGCAAGTCACAGCCTGACGACCAGAACCTAAAGACTATAGGAATAAAGAAATCTGCAAAAATCGTAAACCCTAACCTTTCATAACTCAAAAAGGACTAGAGTAATCAAGCAAATATTTCTACCAAATGGGAAGACTTGGCTAGGGAATAGGTGTATACATTGACGGCTCATTTGCTCTAGCCCTTTTTGAGTTACAGAGGTTAGAAGTTACGATTTCTGCCTAACCTAGAATGAACGAACAGACTATAGAAAAAAATAAACTCCGCCACCAACAACAACACACCTGAAGTGGGCTCAAGATGAACTGAAACTGTCGAGTCTCTAAACTTTGTATTTTCAGATTATACTACTGTATATATGGATTTGCTAAGTGAGAGTTTGGCTAATGCAGGGTAGGTAAGATGTTAATAAAATAAGAGGCTTAAGAGTAAACATTAGCCTAATACAAAAACAAAATAGTAAATAAAAAGTGGATTGAAATGTTGACGGGAGTTGGTTGAGAGACTCAGACCAAGAGTGAGAGTAGTGGAAATGAATTACTTAAGGAGTGCGTGCGGAGTTACATAGAGGGATAGACAGACTAATGAGGAAGTAAGAAGGTGTGGTGTGGAGGTAGATGTGCTGGAAAGTGTGAAAAGGAACAACTTGAGATGGTTCGGCCATATGGAACGTGTGGAAAGCGAGAGAATGACTAAGAGGGTGTACGAGAGCGAGGTGGAGGGACAGAGAGGGAGAGGTAGACCGAATGAGAGGTGGAAGGATGGAGTGAGGAAGTACATGAACGAAGGCGGTGCTGGTTGGGGGGAGGGGCGTCGACTGACTGGGGACAGAGGTGCATGGGGGCGGTTCGTTCGTGGCCACCCCTTCGGGGATCACGGCGTCAGGCAATAGATAGTAAAGTAATAATATAGTGAATGGTGATACACTGGAAACTATTAACCCTTTCACACTCATATGACGCAGAGGTTGCCAGATTAGCAATAAGAAATAGAGTTCTCTCACTCTTATAATTACCTCTCCAAAATTAGTTTTCTGCCCACAGCTAACTCAAAGACAACTGCAGAGGTTGAAGTAACTAAACTAAAAGTTTCTAAATACCCCTGATGGTAACAAAGGCTTTAAAGTATCCCCAATAGGCTCTTAAGGGGAGGTTTTTAGTGTGTTCTCTACACCTCCATCAAACTTAAAATTACACCCCCTCGACCCCCTTTCAAGATAAAGTTGTAAATTTGTCGGTAAATACCGGCCTTCTCTTAAATTCCAGGCTCGCTATCGCTCGCCAAGAAAGAAATCGACACCTAAATGGCACGAAAGGTCTTAAAATTGATAGAAATGGAGCGAAAGTTCTTAAAATCGCCAAACTAATGCGTAATTACGAAATGGAAATAATCATCAAAGTTTCGTATAAATCCATGTATAAGATATTGGATAACTTGGTGACGGTCACACAGATAGACGAACATTAATTAACACATAACTTCGTAAAGCCGCTGTCACACGAGCGCTTTTTCCAGCAATTTTCCATGAGCAAGTTTTTTCTCGTATTATTTCGGGACTTTTTTGCACTGGTATGGGAAACTAGACTGAAGGTAGATTATGTTAGGTGGCTGAATTCTGATAAAGTGTAATGTTTGAAGCTTCCAGACCACAATTGCCCGTAAAAATTGCTCGAAAAAGGGCTCGTGTGACTCCGGCTTAACGTCGTTGATGAATAAAGTATCCAAATTCAAAGTTTACCTGGACACAATACAAATTAGGTACATTAATTAGGTACAAATTAATACAAACTACCTAAGAAACAAAGTACATCTATATAACACCCATCTGTCATGCGTGTACAGTCGCGCTAATAAGTGATGTCTCAGCACCAAGTATGTTTTGATCAATAATTGGTATCAGCAATATATAAGCTTCATTTCTTCATATCGAGTGAAATATACAAACATGTTCCTACACTTACCCACCCTATTCAACATCTGACAGACATTAATACAGCACAGAGCAAGCCAAACGTAATGACAGCTGGGACATGATTTATTAGTGCGACCGTGTAGTATAAAGGAGTACAAAGGAAGTACAAAGGAAATCAAGCAACAACAGATCTAGTGACCCTTCTAGGTTGCTTGTCCTCCAAAACACTGAGGATCAAGTGTCCAAACAGTGGTTCAGAGTGGGTAAGGGAACATTGGAAAGGGAATTACTACCCTGGAACTAATGTCCGTGGCAGGAGTACAGCATTGGAGGAGAGGGGATATGCATGAAATTATCTACAAAAAAAAAAAAAAAAAAAAAAAAACTTTCGTTTTTCAATTAAAATGATTTCGTGAATACAAACAAACACTTGTCGAATACAATGGTAAATACCGAGCCGTGGGAATATGGGATAATTCACTAAGAAGTTGCTCCACAAATTGTAAATTAGTCTAATCGTTAAGTTGTTTCTATTAAGGGGAGATTTCCACTTGAGGGATTTTTTTCTTGACCCCTTTCTCCCTCATGTTTAGCCCCATTGATTTTGAGATTTTAAGACCTTCGCCCTAGTAGTTTGGATATTTTAAGACATTTTTCCCCATTTCTGTCAATTTTAAGACCTTTCGTGCCGTTAAGGTGTCGATTTTTTCCTGGCGAGCGATAGCGAGCCTGTAATTTAAGAGCAACCGGCCTCCGGCCGGGACATTTTTCTACCAAAAAATGTACACATTTATCTTGAAAAGGGGTCTAGGGGGTGTAATTTTAAGCTTGATGAAAAGGTAGGGAACAAACTAAATACCTCCCCTTAATAATCTGGTGATAAACAATGAACCCTTGCAGCATGATGACGTAACTTTCATCTGATTCTGTTTAGACTACCATTAGACGATTTTCTTGAGCTTATATTCTGCCTCCAGGACTCAAAAGGGGGTAAATACGCGCTCAATAATCCCTCTGAATAACACAGGTCCTTCTTAAACTACATACAATCGCCTAGCTTGAGCCAGTATCAAAGGACACAAAAGGCGTGATCGTGCTGAAGGGGTTAAGCCAGGGATTTACAAACACAGTATTTGTCACATGCAATTGACTACTTGATTTTCATTCTATAAGGAAGTTGGAGCTGTATAGGCCTACATAGATATTTAGCAGAGTAACCAGCTATAATACGGTTTTAGTACATATATTAATACATAAAACCAAATTCAACATATGTATCCATCAGAAACTTACATAGGCTAATGACGGTAGGCCTATTTGTGTTTAATATCCATGTTTTCAGGCCGAGCTTCCTTATAGCCTGAAACTCGCAAGTGGTCAATTATCGAGGACAAAGAGACCGATGATCATAATTATGTTCCCGCGACTCGTCAGCCATAATTTGAGAAGCTCAATGTTCATACTTAGAAAACCGCATTTTTAACTTCACATTTGCTATTATGTTTATATAAGGTAATCATGCAATGCGAAATAGAAAACCAAGTAATTGTCTATGCTAATTAGATTTTTAAAAATAGGGGAAATGTTGTTGGGGTATTTTAACCCTTGCACGCATTTATGACGCAGTGGTTGCCAGATTAGCAATAAGAAATAGAGTTCTCTCACTCTTATAATTACCTCTCCAAAACTAGTTTTCTGCCCACAGCTAACTCAAAGACAACTGCAGAGGTTGAAATAACTAAACTAATGGTTTCTAAATACCCCTGATGGAAACAAAGGCTTTAAAGTATCCCCAATAGGCTCAAAATCGCGTCATATGTCGGAGAGGGCTAATCCCTGTCATATCATGAGCACTTCTATCGGTGGGTGTATCAGTCACAGATTCTGTATTTAGATTAGATTAATATCCAGTATTCGAGAATGGATAATAAGTCGTAGGCGTGTGCATAAACCTCTAACCGTCCTGCTGGTGTAATGGTTTTAAGGTGGCAAAAATCTGTGTGTGATAACCCGGGTTCGAATCCCGGTGGATCATAATATATACTTTAATTAATTTCATTGGGGGTGTTTGGTGTTGTGGTGTAATTAATAAAATATAGTTTATATATTAATTCGCGAATACAGAAACACAAACAAGCCAAGTCTCATCCAAATAATTTAATAACACGCATCAAATTACTTTTGTAATAATGAGCCCACGAAAAAAGTGTTTAGATTTTTTTTAATTCCCATAGGCTAGGTCCTTCTTAAGGGGAGATTTCCACTTGAGGGACTTTTTTCTTTACCACCTTCTCCCTCATGTTTAGCCCCATTGCGTTTGAGATTTTAAGACGTTCGCCCCATTAGTTTGCGATTTTAAGAACTTTCACCCAATGTATGTCACTTTTAAGACCTTTTGTCCCATTTAGGTGTCGATTTTTTCCTAGCGAGCGATAGCGAGCCTTCAATTTAAGAGGAATCGGCCTTCGGCCGGGACATTTTTCTACCGAAAAATGTACAAATTTATCTTGAAAGGGGGTCACGGGGGTGTAATTTCAAGCTTGATGGAAGTCTAGGAAACACTAAAAACCTCCCCTCAAGTTAAATAAAATCGCGAAAAAAAACCTATAGCCTAATGGCGAACACGGATTGAATGGGTGTGTGTTGCTGATATGTTATGTTGTTTCAGTTAGTTTATGTAATAGGCCTATTTAGTTACATATTGGGTTAACATTACTTGTTACTTGTAATTTATGTTGCTTCCGTTGGTTTGTCATGTAATATTTAGTTACATAATGTGTTACGTTACTTTTGCCGTTTCTGTTGGTTTGTTATATTCTGTTTTGTTGTTTCTGTACGTTTGTTCATTAATTTCATTGATTTAATTAGTTAGGCATATTTGTGTAAATGAATTGGTGGGTTGGTGAAATCAAATAAACTATGAATATTGTTATATATTCTGTTGTTTTTGTAAGTTTGTTATAATATGTCATGTTATCTATTGTGTTGGACTGACCTTCATATGGGTGAGGCTGGAGTGAGGACCGATGCACCCGACGCTGGCGCTGGTGCAGGAGTGACCCATCCGCCCCCGCCATCCGCTTTATATACCCTTGGCCCAACTCTTCCACCTCTCTCCCTCCTCCTCCCCTTCCTCCACATCACGCCCACACCTTGCTTCAGGCCCCCCCCCCCCCCTCCCACACACACACACACACATACGACTACACACCCTACCACACACATCTACACCCACACACACACGTACCTACCCCAACTCACCCACACACAAACCTTCCCACACACACACACACAAAAAACCATCTACACACGCAACTACCCCCCCCCCCCACACACATCTACCCACACACACACACACGCACCTACCACCTACTCACCCACACACAAACCTACCCACCCACATGCACACCTACCTCACCCCCACACATACAAACCTACCCACAGACACACACCTACCCCCCCCCCCCTCCCTCCGCCACACACACACACACACACACACACTTACACACTCTCAAACACACACGTACGCTTACACACCTACAGTACTCACACTAAAACACACACACACACACACACACCACCACCACCACCACCTACAACGTTTCATCACTTAAATATTAATGCTGACAAATAAAAGTATAATGACAGGGGTGTATTTTGTTCACTTGAGAAACAACAAAACATATTTTTCAGTGAAATACGAACTAGATCATTCTACCACTCCACTATGGTGATGGGCTGCATGGTGATGGGCTGGTCTATCAGAGTGAGAACTGAGCGATCTCTGCCATACCCATAGCTTACTCTGACTGTTCCTTTTACTTATATATTTCCTAGATCTCAAGTGACGGCGTCTCTTCCGTGGATTGACCTCCCAATCTACCAAGATTGGAAGCCAAAGCGTCACATTTTTCCTTTGCCCCTCAACTTTCTCTTCATAATTGCTGAGGGGCACAGGGCCCTGGGTGGGGCTTTGGTTTCCCGGGCGTTTCCGCACCCTCCTCAGCTCCCCGCCATGGAGTGGCTTCGGTCACCCAGGCCATATTGTGGTAGGCGGGGAGGGTTTTGTGGGGGCGCTCGGTTATGGCCTTGGCCTTGCTTGGGGCCTTGGGGCTGTTCGGCCAGGCAGCTTGGGGAACAGCAACAACAACAACAACCACTCCACTTGGGCGGGTGCCCAACCCCGAAAGGATTTGAAATAGGGGAGCTATCCCCCCGCCAAAGGCGGCTTTCTAGGGCCTTTCCTAGCTGATGCTGAGAGGATTGGGCTCTAGTCATGTGGTGATGGGCTGGTCTATCAGAGTGAGAGCTGAGCGATCTCTGCCATACCCATAGCTTACTCTGACTGTTCCTTTTACTTATATATTGTCTAGATCTCAAGTGACGGTGTCTTTTCCGTGGATTGACCTCCCTACTGCCAACCTAGAGGTTGGCAGATTGGGAGCCAAAGCGTCACATTTTTCCTTTGCTCCTCAACTTTCCCTTCATAATTGCTGAAAGGCACAGGGCCTTGGGTGGGGCTTGGCTTTCCCGGGCGTTTCCGCACCCTCCTCAGCTCCCTGCCTTGGAGTGGCTTCGGTCACCCGGGCTTTATTAGTGGTAAGCAAGGAGGGTTTTGTGGGGCCGCTCGTTTATGGCCTTGGGCTTCCTCAGGACCTTGGGGCTGTTCGGCCAGACAGCCTGGGGAACAGCACCAACAACAACGACTCCACTAATTATTTTTAATATCTCACTCTCACTCTCTCTCTCATTCACGTACTCACTCACTCTCGCTCTCTTTCTCTCTCTCTCACTCTCACACACACTATCTCTCAAGACGGTGTGTTGAAATGGATAGAAAATTGGCTCAGCGACACAAAGCAAAGAGTAGTCATAAACGGTAAGGCATCTAAATGGACCAATGTAAGTAGCGGGGTACCCCAGGGATCGGTACTAGGACCAATTCTCTTTCTAATTTACATCAACGACATAGATGAGGGTCTCACCTGTACAATCTCAAAATTTGCTGACGATACAAAAATTGCAAATAGCGTACTCTCAAAAGAACAAGTTGACGATATGCAACACAATCTAGATAAATTGTCATGTTGGGCCCAAATTTGGCAAATGAGTTTCAATGCAGATAAATGTAAAGTACTACATATCGGATACCTAAATGAGAAAGCAAACTATTCGATGAATGGCACTCAGCTTAAGAATGTAAACAGAGAAACCGATCTGGGAGTAACAATATCGAGTAACCTAAAACCGAGTCAACAATGTTCAGAAGTTGTTAAGAAGGCAAACAAAATAATTGGCTTTATAGGCAGGTCATTTGAGCATAAATCCAAAGAAGTTATCCTCACCCTTTACAATTCCTTAGTCCGCCCTCTTCTGGAATACTGCGTTCAATCCTGGTGCCCTTATTACCAAAAAGATATAAACAAGCTAGAAAGAGTTCAACGTAGAGTTACCAAAATGATACCTAGCCTAAAGAACAAACCATACGAAGAGCGTCTTAGAGAATTAAATCTATTTCCTTTAACCCAGCGCAGATTAAGAGGTGACTTAATTCAAGTGTTCAAAATCATCAAAGGTATCGACAATATGAACTGTAGTAAGTACTTCACTATCGACCAATCTAATTACACGCGGGGAAACGGTTGCAAACTTATTGGTAAATCTTTTAACTCACACGAATCTAAGAATTTCTTCTTCAATCGAGTTGTCAACTTGTGGAATGGGCTTCCCCGAGACGTTATAGACTGCAGCACCGTTGATTCATTTAAACTCCGCTTAGACAAATATCTCGCATCAAACCCGCGACTGACTGCGTTTGTAAATGAATAACTTTATTTTATCCCCCCCTCAGTTACTAACCCATCTGTCCCCTACTAACTTCCTAATCCTGCCACGGACATTAGTTCTAGGGCAGTAGTTCCCTTTCCAATGTTCCCTTACCCACTCTAAACCACTGTTTGGACACTTGATCCTCAGTGTTTTGGAGGACAAGCAGCCTAGAAGGGTCAGACCTGTTGTTGCTTGATTTCCTTTGTACTCCTTTGTACTCTCTCTGTCTCTCTCTCTCTCTCTCTCTCTCTCTCTCTCTTTTGCAGAGCTTACTTCATAAGCTGCCAGACCAGTGTTGTCTATACGAATCAGGTGTAAAGGCTCTATACTCGATATTTGTTAACTTGGGTGAAAGTGTAAAATCCATAGCAGTTGATTTCTAGATACTTAAGGGGAGATGGGTCGTTTTTCTGGTCCCTTTTCTCCCTCGTGTTATGCCCCATTTGTTTTGAGATTATAAGATGTTTGGTCCATTAGTTTGGCGATGTTAACACCTTTCGCCCCATTTCGTTGTAAATGTTAAGACATTTCGTGCCATTTACAGTAGGTGTCGATTTTTTCCTGGCGAGCGATAGCAAGCCTGAAATTTTAAGAGGAACCGGCCTTTGGCCGGGACATTTACAAATTTATCTTGAAGGGGGGTATAGAGGGTGTTTTTCTAAGCCTAATGGTGGTCTAGCGAGGACACTGAGAAATATAGGAATACATTTATTATTAGAAAAAAACAAAAACAAATCTCCCCTTTAATGGAAACAAATAAAACTGCTGTCTCAGCATAAAAAAAAAAAAAAAGTGTAATGACAAACTACTACTACTACTACTACTACTACTACTACTACTACTACTACTACTACTACTACTACTTTTTTTTTTTTTAACCACTCAGTCTGTGCATCCCCTCTTTGGACCCTAGACCAGGTCAGAATAGTCATCAAAGCGCCTGACTTCGTTGTCACTCAGCTACTTCCTATGCCGGGGTACTACTACTACTACTACTACTACTACTACTACTACTACTACTACTACTACTTTTTTTTTTTTTTTTTTTTTTTACATGCAAAAATCGCCCAAAAAGTGAACCATCTCCCCTTAATGGGTAGACGTCCTTCCTAAGCTGAATAATAATGGTCATATAACTGCCAAAATATAATGACAAGGATATCACCGGTACTGAACGGGTTAAAATCGCCAAAATAAACGGACGAAATTGGGTCGTCTCCGTAAAAATACAGTTAAGGGGAAATGGGTCGTTTTCCTGGTCCTCCTTCTTCCTCGCGTTTAGCTCTATTATTTTTCAGATTTTAAGACGTTTGGCCCATTAGCTTGGCGATTATAAGACCTTTCGTCCCATTTTTTGCCAATATTAAGGCTTTTCGGGTCATTTAGGTGTCGATATTTTCCTGGAGAGCGATAGCGACCCTGTAACTTAAGAGGAACCGATTTTCATATCGAAAAATGTACAAATGTATGTATAAGGAGGGTCTTGGGGGTGTTTTCATAAGCTTGATGAAGGTCTAGGGAGGAAACAAAAGCGAAGCGAATGTAACTCCAATCATTATATTTGTTATCGGTAATGGGAGCTGCCTTCAGTCTCTTGTTGTGTGTAATTGTTTTGATCTCGGCCCACAAAGGAAGGTAATTGTTTTGATCTCGGCCCACAAAGGAAGGTAATTCTGGTGTCGTGTTTCGTTCTTTAATTTCCGACTTGCGAGTTTCGTTCTATACGGAAGTTGGAGCCGTAGACATTGATATTTAACAGAAGTACCAGCTAAAATGCGGTTGTAGTACATTTATAAACACATAAAACCCAATTCAACATACCATTTATCCATCAGAAGCGTACATTATTATTGCATTTCTGGCTAATATCGATGTTCACGGCTCTAACTTCCTTATAGCCTGAAACTCGCAAGTGGTCAATTGGGAACGTAGGCTTGTTTGTTTGGTAGATGGAAAAACATAATACTCACACATACACACATATATATATACACACACATCATCACATATGTATTTTGTCCACACACACACACATATATATATACACACACATCATCACATATGTATTTTTTCCACACACACACACACATATATATACACACACATCATCACATATGTCATCTCTATCCTACATTAACAAGTAAATCAACTCACAAGGTTTCAGATAAAACTTGTAAAATGTATCACTATCATCTCGAATTGAAAATCATTGGCAAACCAAGTACATAATATCTAACTGATCAAAATGTAATACAAGTAGCTCTTGTGCAATCTCTTACTTGGGTTCATATTGTAAGTTGATATAAGTTAGAGTTAAGTAACGCCGGTTCCATGTCAACTCAACCAGTAGATCATTTCAACCAGTAGCTCTCAACCAGTGCCAACTTAACCCAGACCAACCAAACCAATGCCAAAATATAGTACTAACCTAACCTAACCTAACCGTATTGGTTGATTTGGTACTGGTTGAGAGCTACTGGCTGAAATGGTCTACTATCAATAAACCGTGTATTATTATTATTATTATTATTATTATTATTGTTATTATACATCTTACGAGCCCTACCAGAACTATTATTTTGATCCAGTTAAACGGCAGAATATACATAGACCAAACCAGCTCGGCCACTGAGGTAATTAAATATAGACCTTCTACAGTTTTATCCTATATCACAGCACTAATTCCTGGTATCTATAACTTAACTAAGAGTGTATCATCTGAATAAGCCATACATGTATAGTATATATATATATATATATATATATTGTATGTACACAGTCGCGCTAATAAGTCATGTCCCCGTTGTCATTACGTTTGGCTTGCTCTGTGCTGTATTAATGTCTGTCAGATATTGAATAGGGTCTGTAAGTGTAGGAACATGTTTGTATATTTCACTCGATATGAAGAAATGAAGCTTAGATATTACCGGTACCAATTATTGATCAAAACATACTTGGTGCCGAGACATCACTTATTAGCACGACTGTACACACACAAACACAAGATCAAGCGGAGATAATGCCAGAAGAGGTGGTGCCCAAAATAACCCTAGGCAGTACAGGGGCCCCACATCAACATCCCAAGACAGATCAGGTACCCAGACACTCCATTTATCCTTCAGTCACCCTCAACACCACCACCTCGCTTTTTTTTCTCTCTTTCTCTCCCTCTCTCTTTGGCTTGTATCCATTTGGCCCCATTCAGCCTACTGTTTTAAGACGTTTACCCCCATCCAGGTGTTAATATTATCCTGGCGAGCGATAGCTAGCCAGCATATATATTAATTTTGTTTTACAGCAAGCTAAATTTGTACATTTTTCGATAGAAAAATGTCTCCGGCGAAGCCGGATTTCTTCATACAATGCTGGCTCGCTATCGCTCGCCAGGAAAAAATTGACACCTGGATGGGGATAAACGTCTTAAAACAGTTAGCTGAATAGGGCCAAATGGATACAAGTCAGAGAAAGAGAGAAAAGGAGAGAAAGTTAAAAAAAAAAACAGGTGAGCCCCCTTAAGACAGGTGACCCCCCTCCTCAAGGCGCCCTCGGGGAAATCTGTTGAAACATCGTCAGTATCGCTCCATCGCTGCCGCCACACACACACACACACACACACACACGGTCTACGGGGCTCTCTTACCACCAGGATGGGGTAGGTCATTTAAGGGGAGATTTCCACTTGAGGGACTTTTTTCTTGACCCCTTTCTCCCTCATGTCTAGCCCCATTGCTTTAGAGATGTTAAGACGCTTGACCCATTAGTTTGGCGATTTTAAGAACCCTCGCCCCATTTCTGTCAATTTTAAGACCATTCGTGCCACTTAGGTGTCGATTTTTTCCTGGCGAGCGATAGCGAGCCTGTAATTTAAGGGGAACCGGCCCTCAGCCGGGAAATTTTTCTACCGAAAAATTTACAAATTATCTTGAAAGGGGGTCTAGGGGGAGTAATTTTAAGCTTAATGGAAGTCTAGGGAATCAACTAAAAACCTCCCCTTAATCGAACGTAGTTAAGCCTTTTATATTGAATTTCAGCTGCATTTAGAGGATTTTATGAAGCTTAGGAAGGATATCTAACTATTTATCTATCTATTTATCTATCTAACTATCTATCTATCTATCTAACCATCTATCTATCTATCTATCTATCTATCTAACCATCTATCTATCTATCTATCTATCTATCTAACTATCTATCTATCTAACTATTTATCTATCTATATATCTATCTAACTATCTATCTATCTATCTATCTATCTAACTATATAACCATCTATCTATCTATTTATATATCTATCTATATATCTATCTATCTATCTATCTAACTATCTATCTATCTAACCATCTATCTATCTATCTATCTATCTATCTATTGGGGAATAAGTGGCAGTAACACCTCATCAGCTGCGGGTTCCCTCGTGTAAACAAATGCCCAATCAGGATTTTCGAATTATTTTGCCTGGAAGACAGACATGAAGTGGATGGAGACAACAGTGTGATTGGGATGCAGATTTCACCAATGTGATCCGCAAGTCTCCAGCTGCTACAAGAACGTACCATCTACCTCCACCATCCTACAACGACCCAACATCAGCTGCCTCTCCGACACTGCTCTGCGAAAGTATGGCCATCTGATCCTCCCAGCCGGTGGACTCCTGTGGCACTCTGGCGCAGCTGACTGATCGCGAGCGGTGAAGGTGAGAATTCCGATCAAAGTGGTACCCTTAGAATGCAGTAGAGCTGTTGGTGTTTCTGACTTGCCAAAACGTCGACCCATTCTACGACCGTGATGGAAATGCGTACGATCAGCCAACTTCCGCCATCTTGGAGCCACGGGTTTAATTAGGACATGGTGGTGGAGTCGGTGATCCTCAACAACAACCGGGAGAACTAGTACCACAAACGATGGTGTGCTGGCAGTGAAGATTAGGTGAGACGTCTTCAGTATACAGGAAGGACACAGAGACCGAGCTGCACAGTGAGAACGATGGTGGTGGTTGACCGGTGTGGGGCTGTGTCACCCGTGTTTCCTGCCTCTACCTTACCGGGCCCACTTCATTGTTATGAAGCAGTGAGGGTGGTAAATTGTGACAATTATGGATGTTCAGCCATGTAAACAAGAATAGTTGCTTTTTATTGGATTTTTGCGGTGCCTACGGATTGTTGTTTTGTATACCAGGTCATGTGTAGCGAAATAATAATGGCAGACTGTGAGTATATAGAACATTCTGTATTGGCCTATGTCTCTACAGCAAGGCATTCAAAGAGCAAGGATCAAATTGTAAATATATGCACTGTGTTCTACAATGGAAATGACATTAAGAACGCTAAAGAAGTGTTCTATAATAAGATGAATCAAAAGATTGTGTGGAGAAGATCTGACAGTAAGACAAGGGAGAACTTTATTGACATTATTGATCTTTTTGAGAAATGTGACAACGAAAATGTAAAATTGCCTAAATTTGTCACTGCTAACTTTGATGGTTTTCCACCATCAAATGGTTTTGATGTGATTGGAGGTTATATCAAGGAGTTAATTGATCAAATTAGTGAACTTAAAGGTGAAGTAAAATCACTGAAAGAGTCACGTATTGAAAATGTTGGATTAGTAGAAGATAACTATATTATTAAGGAAGAACTACTGGAGATAAAGGGGATACTTAAAGATATCAAGCAGAGGAGTAGAAATAGTGATCTACGGAGAGACAGTATCTTAGTGGAGAATCTTGATAAGTTACTAACCGGCCATGATGACAGTAGTGTTGGACATAAAACTATTAGTGCTTATGCGAGGGAAGTGGAGGGGTTACTGAAGATGACTGGTGAACCATCCGCTCCACCACTGAGTCAGCAACGTGACAGTCAGTTTGATAGTGTAGCCTCACCTCTACAACTGCCTACCTACAGTGAGGTACTGTGTGAGGAACAGAGCTCACGTGGCACTGCTCCTTCATCGCCTACAACAGGATATAAACAGCAGAAACAGTTTGTTGGAAATGGTGCGATCAGGAAGTCATCTCGTGTTCTCGAACTAGAACATGAGGTAACACGGTCGAAGGAGAAATCTGTTGAGCCCCTGCAGTATATGAGATCCAAGAACAGTGACAGTAAAGGTGAACGAGGAGAAACAGGACGTGGTGTCCTGGATGATGATGGCTTTCAACAAGTTAAGAGTCGGCGCGGTAGGAATGCCTCAGTCCCCCCTACCCAACAGCCGCAAAGAAAAATGGATCAGCAGTGGAAGAGGCCAGCTGGTCTACGAGGAACAAAAAACGTTACTCAATCTAGGTTTAAAGGCTCTGAAAGATCAGGAGATATTTACATTGGGAATGCTGACTGTGACACTAGCGTTGTTGATATTACTAAATATATATCGGATGAATTTAACATTGAAAGTGTAAAATGCTGTGAGCTTGAATCTAAATTTGAACGAGAATGGAAGTCATTTAAAATAACTGTTGCAATGAGTAAGAGGGATGATTTGTTACGTCCGGAGTGTTGGCCGAACCATGTAATTGTTAGAAAATACTATAAACCTAAACATACATCTTAATGGCTAAGATTGTATCATATAACTGTAATTCTGTAAGAAATAATATTGAGGCAGTAAAGTTATTGACTATGGAATACGATATCATTGTTGTACAAGAAATAATGTTATTGAAAGAAGACTCAACTGTTTTAAGAACAATCAATGATGCATTTGATGCAATCGCATGTGTGGAAGATAGGAGTAACGAAGGCATAGTAGAGGGTCGTCCTTCAAAAGGTGTTGCCATATTATGGAAAAATTCACTTAGTAATAATATTGATTCTGTGTATTGTAATGAAAGAATAATTGGGATTATAATGAAATGTAGAGATGTACAAATATTTATAGTGAATGTATACCTACCTTGTGACAAGCAAGACGAGGACTCCTTAGATGAATTTAGAAATACAATAGCCACTCTTGATAATTTTATAGCTGAACAACACTGCAACAATGTCTTAATTGCAGGAGATTTTAATGCTAGTCCAACTAAAGGTAGGTTTTGGAAAGATATTATTAATTGATTTATTAGCAAGTGCTTTATATTTAGTGATGTTGAGGCAATGCAGAATGATTCGTTTACATATTTATGTCCTGCAAAGAATACAACCAGTTGGCTTGATCATATAGCAGTAAGTGAGAGTCTAAACGAAATAATAGATGATATTACTATAAGGTATGATATGGCCCTCTATGATCACTTTCCCCTGGCATGTAAGCTAAACATTGACATATGTAATGTTGGTATAGTAGATGTACACATTGAACCGTCAGAATTCATCGACTGGCAAAAACTGTCTATTGTGGATAATTTACAGATATATAAATCAAATATTAATCATTATCTAAGTGAATTGGATATATCAGTTTTAATTGCTTGGACTGCAGTGTATATAGATGTAATAATGAACAGCATATCAAGGAATTAAATTTAATTTATAACAGTATAATTAGTTTGTTACTTAATTCATCTTCTTTGTTTAAGAAAGAACCATTAAAAAAGCATAAGTTATACCAGGTTGGAATGATGAAATTAAGGATTTGCATAAGTTTGCGAGAAGTAAGTTTTTAACTTGGAAGAATAGGGGACGTCCACTTGCAGGAGTTGAGTTAGAAGAAATGAAGGAGTCTAGAAAGGACTTTAGGAATGTATTGAAACAAGTTAAACAAAATGAGTCTCAAATTAGAACAAATAAGTTAGCTCAATCTCTATCTAATAACAATTTGAAATCATTTTGTAAAGAGGTTAGACAAATAAAGAATAATAAAGTTTTTGTAAGTATGAAAATAGATGGAGAATGTGACCCAAAATGTATTGTAGAGAAATTTTCCAATAAGTTTAAACATGTATATGATGATTGTAAATGTCAGAATGATGATGACTTCATGATAGATAAATTGGTGAAAAATGTACGTGACGGTGAAATATTTGGTAAGGTAAATAGTCATGATGTATCTACAGCAATATCTGACCTCAATTGTGGTATTGGCCCAGATAATATACATTATTTTCATTTAAAGTATTGCACAAACGAATTGATAGTAGTAATTGCAAAGTTGATTTCTTCTTGTGTTGTACATGGTTGTATGCCTGTAAGAATGAACTTTGTAATTATGGTACCCTTATTGAAAGATAAGTATAAAGATAATACATCACTTGATAATCATAGATCAATTACGTTATCGCCAATATTATTGAAGGTATTTGAATACTGCTTGAAGTACAAAATTTTAAGATATGTTAGTTTAAATGATAGGCAGCATGGATTCAGAGAGAGGTATTCTACTTCTACTGCATGTTTAATTCTCAAGGAAACTATTTTAAGGTACACCACGGAGGGATCTAATGTTTTTTCATGTTTTATTGACCTGACAAAAGCTTTTGATAAGGTGAATCATTTCAAACTTGCAAATAAGCTTTTAAAACTAGGATTACCAAATTTCTTGGTTAATATTTTATTTTACTTTTACAGAAACCAACATGTTGTTGTCAAATTTAAAGATTCAATTTCAACTGAATGGACTATGAAAAATGGAGTGAGACAGGGTGGGGTTTTATCTCCCTTGTTGTTTTCAATTTATATTGATGACTTATTAAGTAAATTATCTGCAAGTAATGTAGGCTGTAGACTAGGTTTACAAGTCAGCAATGTGATCGCCTATGCAGACGATCTTGTAATATTGGCTCCTTCGGTTAGAGGTCTGCAAACATTGATAGATATTATGGATCATGAAATTAAACAACTAGACTTATCTATTAACTCTGCAAAATCAGTATGTATGATCTTTAAATATAAGTATGGACAGGAAATGAATCCTTCTATATATTTAAACAATAACAAATTAAATATTGTTTCTGAATACAAATATTTGGGTTTTATAATTGATTGTAATCTTAATAATGACTTGGATATGATAAGATGCAGAAATAAGTTTTACAATGAGTTTAATTGTCTTTTAAGAAAGTTTAGCAACACGAGTACTGAAGTATTTTTAAATTTATTTCAAAGCTACTGTTTGAATTTTTATGGCGCTGAACTTTGGTTTAATAATAGAAAATGTTATATACCATTTAAGCAGTTTTCCATTGGATACCACAAGGCAATAAAGAAAATATTGAATATGAAGTACTGGGAGAGCAACCACAGTGCTTGTAGAGAATGTGGATTGATGGTGTTTAGGCATTTGGTTAACTGGATGAAAATAAGATTTATATATAGAAATCTCATAAAGCCATGTAGTTTTATAGAGAAGAACATGTATTACATGTTACATAGATCTTTTCTTGTAAAGGATGTTGAAAAAATAATCCTACATGAGTATGGATTTACTAACTTATTGCTAAATGATATCAATGCTATCAGTCTCAGATCAAGAATTGTTTATGTACAGAACACAGAACCAACTATGCGCTAAGGACTTTTAGCTTAATGTAGATTACGTAAATAACTCTGTAAAAAGTGTATGTATATGTCTTTTTATGAAATAAAATTATGACTGACTGACTGACTATCTATCTATCTATCTATCTATCTATCTATCTATCTATCTATCTAACCATCTATCTATATATCTATCTATCTAACTATCTATCTATCTAACTATCTATCTATCTATCTAACCATCTATCTATCTATATATCTAACTATTTATCTATCTAGCTATCTAACTATCTATCTAACCATCTATCTATCTATCTAACTATCTATCTATCTAGCCATCTATCTATCTATCTAACTATCTATCTATCTAACCATCTATCTATCTATCTATCTATCTATCTATCTAACCATCTATCTATCCATCTATCTAACTATCTGTCTATCTGACCATCTATCTATCCATCTATCTAACCATCTATCTATCTAACTATCTATCTATCTAACCATCTATCTATCCATCTATCTAACCATCTATCTATCTATCTATCTATCTAACCATCTATCTATCCATCTATTTAACTATCTATCTAACTATATATCTATCTAACCATCTATCTATCTATCTATCTATTTATCTATTTACTCAGACCCATTTCCTTTTTTATGTTTTATTTTTTATTTATTTATATATATATTTTTTATGATAGCTGAAAGGGTTAATTGAGAGAGTCTGTAGCCTTTTAATGGGTAGACGTCCTTCCTAAGCTGACTAAAATCGTGCAATAGTAGCCAGAATAAAGTTAAAAGGACGGTATTGGTACTGAAGGGGTTAAAGGTAGATTTCCACTTGAGGGACTTTTTTCTTGACCTCTTTCTCCCTCATGTCTAGCCCCATTGCTTTGGAGATTTAAAGACGTTTGCCCCATTAGGTTGGTGATTTTAAGAATTTCCGCCCCACTCTGTCAATTTAAGACCTTTCGTGCCATTCAGGTGTCGATTTTATCCTGGCGAGCGATAGCGAGCCTGTAATTTAAGAGTAACCGGCCTTCGGCCGGGACATTTTTCTACCGAAAAATGTACACATTAATCTTGGAAGGGGATCAAGGGGATGTAATTGTTTAGCTTGATGGCGGGAGGAAACTAGAAACATTTGATTACACAATTCTGACACACCGATGAACTATTTTCAAACATTTCCATAGGACCGAGTCAGTGGTTTCCATAGGACCGAGTCAGTGGTTTCCATAGGACCGAGTCAGTGGTTTCCATAGGACCGAGTCAGTGGTTTCCATAGGACCGAGTCAGTGGTTTCCATAGGACCGAGTCAGTGGTTTCCATAGGACCGAGTCAGTGGTTTCCATAGGACCGAGTCAGTGGTTTCCATAGGACCGAGTCAGTGGTTTCCATAGGACCGAGTCAGTGGTTTCCATAGGACCGAGTCAGTGGTTTCCATAGGACCGAGTCAGTGGTTTCCATAGGACCGAGTCAGTGGTTTCCATTGGACCAAGTCAGTGGTTTCCATAGGACCGAGTCAGTGGTTTTCCTCCGTCAATGTTCACTGTTTCAGATTAATCATACAGCATATAGTCTGTTCAATCTAGGACAGACAACAGACATCCTGACCTCTGACCTCTCATAACTCAAACGGGCCTAGAGTAACCGAGCTAGGAAGACTTGGGTAGGGAATAGGTGTATAAATTGACAGCTCATTTGCTCTAGCCCTATATATAGCCAGAATAAAGTTAAAAGGACGGTATTGGTACTGAAGGGGTTAAAGGTAGATTTCCACTTGAGGGATTCTTTTCTTTACCCCTTTCTCCCTCATGTTTAGCCCCATTGCTTTTGATATTATAAAACGTTCGCCCCATTAATTTAGCGATTTTAAGAACTTTCACCCCATATTATGACCTTTCGTGCCATTCAGGTGTCGATTTTATCCTGGCGAGCGATAGCGAGCCTGTAATTTAAGAGGAACCGGCCTATGGCCGGGACATTTTTCTACCGAAAAATGTACACATTTATCTTGAAAGGGGGTCAAGGGGGTGTCATTTTAAGCTTGATGGAGGTCTAGGGAACAAAGTAAATACCTCCCCTTAACATGACAAGAACAACTGGTATAATAAACTTTCGTTCTCATTAATCATCAAACCCAATGAACTATAGCAGAAAAAGAGTGAATTATAGCAGAAAAAGAGTGAACTATAGCAGAAAAAGAGTGAACTATAGCAGAAAAAGAGTGAACTATAGCAGAAAAAGAGTGAACTATAGCAGAAAAAGAGTGAACTATAGCAGAAAAAGAGTGAACTATAGCAGAAAAAGAGTGAACTATAGCAGAAAAAGAGTGAACTATAGCAGGAAAAGAGTGAACTATAGCAGAAAAAGAGTGAACTATAGCAGAAAAAGAGTGAACTATAGCAGAAAATGAGTGAACTAAAGCAGGAAAAGAGTGAACTAAAGCAGGAAAAGAGTGAACTATAGCAGAAAAAGAGTGAACTAAAGCAGGAAAAGAGTGAACTATAGCAGAAAAAGAGTGAACTATAGCAGGAAAAGAGTGAACTATAGCAGAAAAAGAGTGAACTATAGCAGAAAAAGAGTGAACTATACCAGAAAAAGAGTGAACTATACCAGAAAAAGAGTTAACTCTTCTCGGCAACTCTGCATCAACACGCCCACAAAGGCATCTAAATTTATCACAATTTTCTTTTGCGGACCGGGCTAAACGCTAATTAAGGAGAAGTTTGGGGGATCGAACACGAGACCCCATTGTTTCACAGGGACGGATTTAGGGTATCCGGTGAACGTTGGCAACCTCTCATGAAACAAAAGAGGGGTCAATTATCTAGTTAAGGGAGTCCACCTCGCTTTTTTTCTTTTTCTCTCCCTCTCTCATTGGCTTGTATCCATTCGGCCCCATTCAGCCTACTGTTGCAATTTAAGTCGATTTTTTTCCTGGCGAGCGATAGCGAGCCTGTAATTTAAAGAGAAACTGCCGAAAAATGTACACATTTATCTTGAAGTGGGGTCTAGGGGGTGTTTTTCTAAGCTTGTTGGAGGTCAAGCGAGGAAACTAAAAAATAAATAAATACATTAATTAATAGACCGAAGAAGTAGCCCCTATCCCCATAAAGCCGGTATCACACGAGAGCTTTTATAGTCAACATTCGATGATCAACATTTTCCTGGCAATATTTCTGGAATATTTTACACTGGTATCGGTAACTAGACTGATAGTAGATGAATTTAGGTGACCGAAATTGTATAAAATGTTGACCTCATAAGCTGCCAGACCAGTGTTGAGGATAAATGTTGAGTGAAAAAGCGCTCGTGTGATACCGGCTTAAGGGGAGGTATTTAGTTTGTTCCCTACTTTTTCATCAAGCTTAAAATTACACCCCCTAGACCCCCTTTCAAGATAAATTTGTAAATTTTTTGGTAGAAAAATTTCCCGGCCGGAGGCCGGTTGCTCTTAAATTACAGGCTCGCTATCGCTCGCCAGGAAAAAATCGACACCTTAACGGCACGAAAGGTCTTAAAATTGACAAAAATGGGGAAAAATGCCTTAAAATATCCAAACTACTAGGGCGAAGGTCTTAAAATCTCAAAATCAATGGGGCTAAACATGAGGGAGAAAGGAGTCAAGCAAAAAATCCCTCAAGTGGAAATCTCCCCTTAAGTTTGCCTCGACCCCCGTTCACAGGGTCTGTGGTGGTCCTATTGTTGCTGGCTCGCTAAGTTTGGGTGTAACATGGAGGACCTTTATTAAGGGGAGGTTTTTAGTTTGGTCCCTAGATATCCTTCAAGCTTAAGATTACACCCCCTTGAGCCCCTTTCAAGATAAATTTGTACATTTTTCGGTAGAACAATTTCCCGGCCGAAGGCCGATTCCCCTTAAATTCCCAAACTTGACTACTTCCTTTAACGTGACGATAGTGCGTTGTTATATGTGCGATTAGTTTGCTTGGGAAACAGATTAACTTGCTCATGTAGTAATGTACACCCTATGTGGTGGATTGTGTTCTTTTATTTAATAATTTTCATTTTAGTAAGCGTTGTTTCCACATAGCGATTTTGATAATTTAATTTGACTTTATATTGTCCTTGTCCCAATTTTGGTTTGTTTAAGTTTGCAAGTTTTACATTTTAATTACAGGCTCGCTATCGCTCGCCAGGAAAAAATCGACACCTAAATGGCACGAATGGTCTTAAAATTGACAGAAATGGGGCGAGGGTTCTTAAAATCACCAAACTAATGGGGCGAACGTCTTAAAGTCTCAAAAGCAATGGGGCTAAACATGAGGGAGAAAGGGGTCCAGAAAACAATCCTCCAGGTGGAAATCTCCCCTTAAACAAAGGTGATGGTATAATCTGTATAATGTGTAATTTTATATATATATATATTATATAAATGGCGCGAAAGTTTGTGTAAGAGTTGACATAGACGAGGGGCAAATGGTCATACAATCACCAAAATAATGGAGCGAACGTCTTAAAACCAGGAATATACACCCCTTTGAGAACTGGGTGTCAATATGGAAATGTGCCCAAACTAAGCCTCCCCCCCCCCTTTTACACCCCCCCCCCACCCCCCCCCCCCCCCCCCCCCCCCCCCCCCCACCCCCCCCCCCCCCCCCCCCCCCCCCCTCCCCCCGTCTACCCCTACAGTAAGGTCTGCACTGTAATTAAACAGGAACAAAAATCAGTATTTACACATAAGGTTGCCAGGGGAGACCAGTAGAAAATTATGTGTGTGTGCGTGAGAGAGAGAGAGAGAGAGAGAGTATGTGTGTGTGTGTGTGTATGTATGAGTGAGTGAGTGAGTGTGTGTGTGTATGTGTGTGTGTGAATTGAATTGAATTGAATTGAATTAAGTATATTTTGCTCAGACTTTTACAAAAAGTGTGTGTGTGTGTGAGTGTGACTATATGTGTGTATGTGAGTGTTTGACTATATGTGTGTGTGTGAGTGTGTGACTATATGTGTGTGTGTGAGTGTGTCACTATATGTGTGTGTGTATGTGTTAGTAAAATAACAAGGTATGGAGTTACTAGGAGGCAGTGGCGGATCCAGGGGGGGGGGGGCGTACCAGCCCCCCCCCCCCCCCCCCCCTTAAGCCTGAGCTGGATCATCTCCTGCTAAGAGGGTCAGGTGTAGCGGTGGAGATAGTTGGGGTGTACAGTAGTATAATGGTACACTCGCATGTCATAGTATCTACCACACTCTTAAGGGGAGATGGGCAGGTGTGTGTGTGTGTGGGTGTGTTGACAAAATAACAAGGTATGGAGTTACTAAGAGGGTCAGGTGTAGCGGTGGAGATAGTTGGGGTGTACAGTAGTATATGGTACACTCGCATGTCATAGTATCTACCACACTCTTAAGGGGAGATGGGCAGGTGTGTGTGTGTGGGTGTGTTGACAAAATAACAAGGTATGGAGTTACTAAGAGGGTCAGGTGTAGCGGTGGAGATAGTTGGGGTGTACAGTAGTATAATGGTACACTCGCATGTCATAGTATCTACCACACTCTTAAGGGGAGATGGGCAGGTGTGTGTGTGTGTGGGTGTGTTGACAAAATAACAAGGTATGGAGTTACTAAGAGGGTCAGGTGTAGCGGTGGAGATAGTTGGGGTGTACAGTAGTATAATGGTACACTCGCATGTCATAGTATCTACCACACGCTTAACCCCTTCACCACCATGACGTCATTGTTATCTTTATTCGGGCTACCATTAGGCAGTTTTATTTAGCTTACAATCTACCTCTAGGACTCAAAGGGGTAAAGACGATCTCAATAAACTCTCTAAATTACATAGGTCCTTCTTAAATTACATAGGTCCTTCTTAAATTACATAGGTCCTTCTTAAATTACATAGGTCCTTCTTAAATTACATAGGTCCTTAAATTACATAGGTCCTTCTTAAATTACATAGGTCCTTCTTAAATTACATAGGTCCTTCTTAAATTACATAGGTCCTTCTTAAATTACATAGGTCCTTCTTAAATTACATAGGTCCTTCTTAAATTACATAGGTCCTTAAATTACATAGGTCCTTCTTAAATTACATAGGTCCTTCTTAAATTACATGGGTCCTTCTTAAATTACATAGGTCCTTCTTAAATTACATAGGTCCTTCTTAAATTACATGGGTCCTTCTTAAATTACATAGGTCCTTCTTAAATTACATAGGTCCTTCTTAAATTACATGGGTCCTTCTTAAATTACATGGGTCCTTCTTAAATTACATAGGTCCTTCTTAAATTACATAGGTCCTTCTTAAATTACATGGGTCCTTCTTAAATTACATAGGTCCTTCTTAAATTACATAGGTCCTTAAATTACATAGGTCCTTCTTAAATTACATAGGTCCTTCTTAAATTACATAGGTCCTTCTTAAATTACATAGGTCCTTCTTAAATTACATAGGTCCTTCTTAAATTACATGGGTCCTTCTTAAATTACATAGGTCCTTCTTAAATTACATAGGTCCTTCTTAAATTACATAGGTCCTTCTTAAATTGCATAAAATCGTCTAGTTTTAGCCAGAATCAAGGGAGAAAAGGCGTCATGGTGCTGAAAGAGGATATGGGCCGGGTTTCTTTTTTGTTGGCTATTAATTAATGTATTCCTTTATGTCTCAGTTACCTCGCTAGACTTCCATCAAGCTCAGAAAAACAGCCCCTAGACTGCCTAGAGTGACCCCCCTTCAAGATAAATTTTTAAATTTTTCGGTAGGGTCGGTTCCTCTTAAAATTTCAGGCTTGCTTTCGCTCGCCAGGGAAAAAATCGACACCTAAATGGCACGAAAGGTCTTATAATTAAGTACCGGTACTACGAAATGGGGCGAAAGGTGTTAAAATCACCAAACTAATGGGCCGAACGTTTTATAATCTCAAAACAAATGGGGCTTAACACGAGGGAGAAAAGGTACCAGAGAAACGACCCATCTCCCCTTAAATATTCATGGACTTAAACCATTTATAATTATAGAGGTATATAGCTCTGGAAACAAATTTATGAATATCATTTTATATACAGGAACTACAAATCTCTAATACTATTTTATATACAGGAACTACAAATCTCTAATACTATTTTATATACAGGAACTACAAATCTCTAACACTATTTTATATACAGGAACTACAAATCTCTAACACTATTTTATATACAGGAACTACAAATCTCTAATACTATTTTATATACAGGAACTACAAATCTCTAATACTATTTTATATACAGGAACTACAAATCTCTAATACTATTTTATATACAGGAACTACAAATCTCTAATACGCTTTTATATACAGGAACTACAAATCTCTAACACTATTTTATATACAGGAACTACAAATCTCTAATACTATTTTATATACAGGAACTACAAATCTCTAATACTAATTTTTGAAAAGCAAGTACTATCAAAAAAATCAATCCAGATAGTTATAATTGCACAAAGAAAAACAAAGGGGGTTCCACGAATTCTAACGAGTGTTATTAAGGGGAGATATCCACTTGAGGAACTTATTTCTTTACCCCTTTCTCCCTCATGTTTAGCCCCATTGCTATTGCGATAAGACGTTCGTCCCATTAGTTTGGCGATTTTAAGAACTTTCGCCCCATTTCTTTCAATTTTAAGACCGTTCGTGCCATTTAGGTGTCTATTTTTCCCTGGCGAGCGATAGCGAGCCTGTATTTTAAGAAGAATCGGCCTTCGGCCGGGACATTTTTCTACCGAAAAATTTACAAATTTATCTTGAAAGGGGGTCTAGGGAGTGTAATTTTAAGTTTGACGGAGATCTAGGGAACAAACTAAAACCCTCCCCTTAAGAGGGTTCATTGAGATCGTCTTTACCCATTTGAGTCGTAGAGGTAGATTGTAAACTCAAGAAATGGTAATGGTAACCAGCGTATGATGACAATTACGTAATGGTGGTGAAGAGGTCAACAACAGAAAACGAGTTTATAGTCTGTTCATTCTAGGTTGGACAGAAATCGTAACCTCTAACCTCTCATAACTCAATAAGGACTAGAGTAACCGAGCTAATATGTCTACCACATGGGAAGACTTGGCTTGGGAATAGGTGTGGAAGTTAACAGCTCATTTGCTCTAGCCTTTTTTGAGTTACAGAGGTTAGAGGTTACGATTTCTGGCCAACCTAGAATGAAGGGAAGAAGGTGGAGTAAAGTGTGTGTGTGTGTGTGTGTGTGTGAGAGTGAGTGTGTGTGTGAGAGATATATAGATAGATAGAGAGAGAGTGAGTGAGTGAGTGTGTGTGTGTGTGAGAGATATATAGATAGATAGAGAGAGAGTGAGTGTGTGTGTGAGAGATATATAGATAGATAGAGAGAGAGTGAGTGAGTGTGTGTGTGTGTGAGAGATATATAGATAGATAGAGAGAGAGAGTGAGTGAGTGAGTGTGTGAGAAATAGATAGATAGAGAAAGAGAGAGAAAGTGAGTGAGAGTGAGTGTATAAATTATATATCTGTGTGTATGGAGAAAGCAAGCAGTAGGGGAATATATGAGGTATATACTGTACATTGCCCAGGCTACCACCACCACCACCACCACCACACTGGATTAAGGGGAGGTGGGCCTTTTTTTGGTCAATTAATGCATGTATTCCTTTATTTCTTAGTTCCCTCGCTAGTCGTCCATCAAGCTTAGAAAAACACCCTCTAGACCCCCCCTTCTAGATAAATTTGTACATTTCTCGGTAAAAAGATACGTAGTTGCTGTTAAAATCTTCGGGTTGCTATCGCTCGCCAGGAAAAAAATCTACGCCTAAATGGCACAAATGGTTTTGAGACCTTTCACCACACTTCTTAGTCAATAGACTAAGAAGTGTGGTGAAAGGTCTTAAAATCGTCAAACTAATGGAACGAACGTCTTAAAAATCTCAAGACTAATGGGGCTAAACATGAGGGAGAAGGGAGTCCAGAAAAAGCAACTCCTTCCCCCATAAAAGGAGAGTAAAATAAGGCTCCACACCCCATAGAATATTGCTGCAGTTGCTCATGTATATAGGGTAGAAAAATATGAGATGAAAGAGCAAGGAGGTGTAATTAAAAGTAGGCCAAATAGATGGTTACAGGAACGCAAGGTGATAGTATCTATATCTACTGTACATTATACCTCTCTCTCTCTCTCTCTCTCCACCACTACTACCGAAAGTTTCAATCCTTTACCTTCGCTTGTAAATTGTAAAGGAAAAACTTGTCTGGAAAAAGTGGCTCAGAATGTGTCCCATGCACTTATGCTACATTTATGATATATATATATATATAGAGAGAGAGAGAGTTACATAGATACGCAGACTACACACACCTTGCGGTCCCTACTAGGTAGTCCGGACTTAATGCTAGAATAGAATTTGCTACAAAGTGGAAGGCAAGGATAGCAAAGCAGAGAGAGAGAGCGAGAGAGAGAGCTAATAATACCACTCCTTCTCAGTACCATTATTATGAAGAGTGCTGGACAGTAAGCTGAGACAGAGACGACGGTCTATATACCTGGGGTAATATATTAGATTACCACCTACACATACACGCTCTCTCTCTCACTCACTCTCTCTCCCTCTCTCTCACACACACACACTCTCTCTCACTCACTCTCTCTCTCTCACACACACACACTCACTCACTCACCCACTCTCTCTCTCTCACACACTCTCTCCCTCTGTCTCACACACTCACTCACTCACTCTCTCTCTCTCTCTCGCCCCAAATAAACATACCTATAGTCACATCAACAACTTCAGCTAGGGATTTGACCGTATCCTGGAATTTGATATCATGTTATAAGATGTTTTCCAGCGAACTATTTTTGTTATTCCTGGGTTGACTTGCTCTATTGAACACTATGGGGGTATTGTGTGTGTGTGTGTGTGTGTGTGTGTAATAGTGTGTGTGTGTGTGTAATAGTGTGTGTGTGTGTGTGTGTGTAATAGTGTGTGTGTGTAATAGTGTGTGTATGTGTCTAATAATATATGTGTGTGTGTGTGTGTGTGTGTGTGTGTGTGTGTGTGTGTGTGTGTGTGTAATAATGTGTTTGTGGGTGTATGTGTGTGTTTTTTGTTTGTTCTTTCTTCTTCATAATTACTATCGAGAGATTGGATTGCTCTTGTGTTATTTTTGAGCAAGTCATTGTTTGTTTCCTTATACCTGTAAATAACGCCTCCCCAGACCCTTTACAACCTAAAAATATAGATAATGATAATAATAATAATCAAGGAATAAATAACAAACGCCCCCTTCGTGATAAATGGGTCCAATTTTCGACAAAAATTTCCAAGTCTATAGCCATTTTTTTCTTAAACTGCAGGTTCGTCGTCGCTTGCTCAGAAAACATTGACTCCTGATTGGGGCGTAGCGTCTTATGAATATTCGTCAAAGTAATGGGACGAAACATATAATCGCCAACGAATGAGGTGAAACCAGGTTTGCTCAACACACACACACACACACACACATCAATGTTCCTCAGAGCTCTCTCAGTGTATCACCTCCTCTACGTTGAGTACGTAGCACCCGTCTTGCAACACAATCCCATCCCTAATAATGTGCAACTCTCCAATCCAAGAGTGAAACTATATTCTCAAACCTTCTTCTATTCAACAGCTGAGCTCTGGAACTCTCTCCCTGAATCCATCTTTCCCTCATCCTATGACTGAAATTGCTTCAAACTCCGTGTGTCCCGGCATTTTGGCTGGAACGTTCCTTGATTTTGTCCCTGTCACTCTTTTCAACTAGGGGAGGCACTCGTTACAGGCAGTTCTTCCTTTTCTCTCCCTCATCCAAATAGGAAACACACACACATTCACACAAACACACACAGATACTCACAGTCACACACACACACACACACACACATACAGACACACACAAAGAACCTGACAAGGGACTCTATCCAGTATTCACCACCCCTAGGATTTACAACCGCCACCTTACCTCACACCCACATATATATACAGTATATACAGAATCACATATATACACATACAGTCATACATACATGCACACACACACACACATTAACACACTCATAAGTGATACATATACACATAAACACACACGTACACACACGCACAAAACACAGATACTCAGTCATACACGTACACACGCACAAAACACAGATACTCAGTCATACACGTACACACCAACACACGCACAAAACACAGATACTCAGTCATACACGTACACACACACACACGCACAAAACACAGATACTCAGTCATACACGTACACACACACACACACACACACGTACACACCAACACCCGCACAAAACACAGATACTCAGTCATACACGCACACACACACACACACGTACACCAACACACACGCACAAACCACAGATACTCAGTCACACACACACACACACACGCACAAAACACAGATACTCAGTCATACACGCACACACACGTACACCAACTCACACGCACAAACCACAGATACTCAGTCATACACGTACACACACACACCAAATCAGACGCACAAAACACAGATACACACACACACACACACACACACACACACACACACACACACAGGGAGAGATTGCATGCTGATGTGCATGTGATTGATAATTAGGGCTTATTATTGAGGATCTCTCTCTCTCACTCTCTCTCTCATATCTATCCTCACTTCGACTCTTCTGCCATTATACCATTTCATCATCATCCGTTGAACCGTAGCAGCCTCCTCCTCCTCCCTAGACAAGGATCACTGTTTTGAATTATCAACCTCCATTCCCTTTCTTCTCTAAGTCATTATCTTTTACATTCCATATATCCTCTTCTCCCATTTCACTCCATACATAATCATAATTTACCGCACCCTTCCAGCCCGTCTCTCTCTTTTACACACTCACTGTTTTGTCACTACTTCTCCACTCCCATTCATGTTCAACTAGGCCTTTTGCTCTCCTTTCTCTTCCTCCTCTCATCTGCAGTCCTTTTCTCTCACTACTTCTCTTCTCCAATTATTCCATTTCATCATTTTCTACCATCTACCATACCTTTCTCTTCCCTCCTCTCTCTCTCTCTCTCTCTCTCTCTCTCTCTCTCTCTCTCTCTCTCTCTCTCTTCTCCAATTATTCCATTTCTCTCTCTCTCTCTCTCTCATCCTCACTCTCTTCCTCTCACTACTTCTCTTCTCCAATTATTCCATTTCTCTCTCTCTCTCTCTCCCTCTCACTAATTCGCTTCTCCAATTATTCCATTTCTCTCTCTCTCTCTCTCTCTTCTCCAATTATTCCATTTCTCTCTCTCTCTCTCTCTCATCCTCACTCTCTTCCTCTCACTACTTCTCTTCTCCAATTATTCCATTTCTCTCTCTCTCTCTCTCTCTCTCTCTCTCTCTCTCTCATCCTCACTCTCTTCCTCTCACTACTTCTCTTCTCCAATTATTCCATTTCTCTCTCTCTCTCTCTCTCACTACTTCTCTTCTCCAATTATTCCATTTCTCTCTCTCTCTCTCTCTCTCTCTCTCATCCTCACTCTCTTCCTCTCACTACTTCTCTTCTCCAATTATTCCATTTCTCTCTCTCTCTCTCTCTCTCTCTCTCATCCTCATCCTCACTCTCTTCCTCTCACTACTTCTCTTCTCCAATTATTCCATTTCTCTCGCTCTCTCTCTCTCATCCTCTCTCTCTTCCTCTCACTACTTCTCTTATACACTCCCTTTCTCTCCTGCCATTATAGCATTTCATCATCATCATCCACCGTAGACAAGGATCACACTGTTGATTATCCCCCTACAAAAGCTCATCTCGGGTCTTTCAGCCTGGGACCGCCTCTCACATTATTAACTACAACCAGGTTAAGGGAGCCCACCTCGCTTTGTTTATCTTTCTCTCCCTCTCTCTTTGGCTTGTATCCATTCGGCCCCATTCAGCCTACTGTTTTAAGACGTTTACCCCCATCCAGGTGTCAATATTTTTCTGGCAAACGGTAGCGAGCCAGCATATATATATATTTTGTTTTACAGCAAGCTAAATTTGTACATTTTTCGATAGAAAAAGGTCTCCGGCGAAGCCGGATTTCTCAATACAATGCTGGCTCGCTATCGCTCGCCAGGAAGAAATCGAACCTGGATGGGGATAAACGTCTTAAAACAGTTGGCTGAATGGGGCCGAATGGATACAAGCCAGAGAAAGAGAGAAAAGGAGAGAAAGATAAAAAAACAAAAAAAGGTGCTTATTTTTGGGTATATTTATTCATTCGCGTATGTTTTATTGTCCTCGCTAGACCCCCCCCCCCCCCCTTCAAGATAATTGTTTACATTGTTCGTTTTAAGGGGAGGTATTTAGTTTGTTCCCTACGTTTCCATCAAGCTTAAAATTACACCCCCTAGACCCCCTTTCAAGATAAATTTGTACATTTTTCAGTAGAAAAATGTCCCGGCCAGAGGCCGGTTGCTCTTAAATTACAGGCTCGCTATCGCTCGCCTAAATGACACGAAAAGTCTTAAAATTGACAACGAACCGGGGCGAAAGGACTTAAAATCGCCATACTGATAGACCGAAAGTCAAAATCTCAAAACTAATGGGGCTAAACACGAGGGAGAAGGGGGTCCAGCAAAAAATCAACCATCCCCCCTTAACCCCTTCGGTATACGAGGAGTCGTTTCTTCCTTTTTTTTTTTTTTAAATTCTGGCCAATATTAGAGGATTTTCTTCAGCTTAGGAAGAACGTGTAGGTGCTAAAGCTCGGTTCACACATACCCGTCCTGAGCTCCCGTCCGGCCCCGACCTCTTAATTCGCCGTGCCTAGGCGGCGTCCTTTTTATGTATGCATAAAATGGACCGTGTGGGTCGGGGCAACTGCCAGAAAACGTGTTATGCCGGGACATCCACGGGACATACACGGACACACACAGAAGTTATTGTCTTGGTCGGGGACGGACGTGTATGTGTGACCCGAGCTTAAGGTTTAATTCCTAGCCCGGTCTAGCTATTCTTGGCATATGTTCAGTTAACCCTTTGAAGCTTTGACGCGTTTTAGCAGTTTATTTTGGCTATCATTAGACGATTTTATGCAGCTTAGGAAGTATCTGTGGGTATTAAAAGGGTAAATACTATCTCAATCAACCCTCTGACTTCCATATACCGTTATTAATCTGAATAAAATCGTCTAATAGTAGCCAAAACCAGAACGGAAACGCGTATTGGAGCTTGAAAGGGTTAAGGGGAGATTTCCACTTGAGGGATTATTTTGTCTTGACCCCTTTCTCCCTCATGCTTAGTCCCATGCTTTTGAGATTTTAAGAGGTTAGCCCCATTAGTTTGGTGATTTTAAGAACTTGGTCGCAAGACAGAAGTAGGATGTATGCCCCACTAGTTTGTCGATTTTAAGACCTTCCGCCCCATTTCCTTGTCAATATTAATATATTTCGTGCTATTTAGGTGTCGATTTTAAGACCTTCCGCCCCATTTCCTTGTCAATATTAAGATCTTTCGTGCTATTTAGGTGTCGATTTTTTCCCCTGGCAAGCGATAGCGAGCCTGTAATGATAAGAGGAATCAGCCTTGGGCCATGACATTTTTCTACCGAAAAATGTATCGTATAGAATAATTGATCTTGACGGGGGGTTTAGAGGGTGTTTTTCTAAGTTTGAGGGAGTTCTAGCTAGGAAACTAAAACATAGATGAAGAAATGAATTAATAGACCAAACAAACAAAACACAGCCACTAGCCCCTTTATACTACAGGGTCTCCAGACAGAAGTAGGTTGTATATTATTGTGAACTCCCAGGCCGCCCTTCTCCTAGTCTGGCATACTAATTGTCTCATCACCACACAACTCCCAGGGAAACTCTAATTATATGCACAAAAATAATAAAATGTAGATAAAATAAGTAATAAGAAATAGATAAAATAAATAATAAAGAAAATATAATCATAAAAATCCGTTAGATACTGTGAAAAAATGGACTGCGCGCGGCAGATTACGAGCGTATTCAAAATCCTCCCTTCCTTTGTTTTGTATATGTGTACTGGGTGTATTTATATATGCGGCTACCATACTTTCTTGTAATGATTGTGAAAGTGGGCGCTCATTAAGGGGATTTTTTTTTTTTCTGGGCCACCTTCTCCCTCATTATTGTTACCTCCACCAACCGACTTTACTCCTAAACTCAATTAATGAAATCAACAAATACATGTGGCAGTCCAGGGATTCGAACCTAGGATGCTCACACCGATGTTAAGCCCTCAAAATTGTTAGTCTTAAAGACGTTAACACCATTAGTTTGGCGATTTTAAGACCTTTTGCCCCTGATCTTTGTCAGAATTAAAACCTTTCATTCTATTTAAGTGTTGATTGTTTTCTTGGCGAACGATATAGAATCTGCAATTTACAAGGAACCGGCCTTCTGCCATTCTTTTTTTTTTTTTTTTTTTTTTTTTTACCGAAAAACGCACATATTTATCTTGAAGGGGGCTCTTAGGGGCATTTTCTTAAGCTTGATGGAAAAAGACAATTAAAAAATAAATATACTCCACAAGGATATCATATTGGTCGCTTATAACTATAGTCGGTTTGTCTTCAGTGGGCGGTATATATATTCGGTCCCTTACCAGCTCATGTATCGATATAGAAGCTCTCATCATTATTAACCCTTCCTGTACCGGCGATGTCCTATTAAGTTCATTATGGCTGCTATTAGACCATTTTATTCAGTTTCAGAGGGGCCTCCAACAATTAACCCGTACAGCCCCAGCGACGCGCCTGACGCGTCGGCGATGTATGTAACGCACAGCCCCAGAGACGCGCCTGGCGCGTCACCCTAATTGCGCCGACCGTAACCTCAGGTGTAGCCACTCAAGAGGGCTCAGATTTGTATGGGAACTGTGTACGTATCCCACGCAACCGTGCCGATGGTTGAAAACTCTCAAAGTCCACGTGCGTGCGCGCGAGCGCGCAAAAACCTGTTTTTTTGGGATAATTGCCTTCAATTTTTTACTCTTATAAAGTCCGTTTTCGGGGGCTCTGTAGGACCATTTTTTAAGCTTTTTGAGCGGTTTTTCGTGGTTTTTCCTTCATTCCTAACCCATTCGCTATTGTTTCTGGAATAAAACCATTTTTTGAAAACCGGCCGGGTTCTGGTGCGCAAACATTACAAAACTAGCCGGGGCTCCACGGGTTAAGGGGAGACTGACCGTTTGTTTGGTCTATTAATTCATTTATTCATATATTTTTTTTAGTTTCCTCCCTAGACCTCCATGAAGCTTAGAAAAACACCCCCTAGAGGCCTAGAACCCCCTTCAAGATAAATTTGTACATTCTTCGGTAGAAAAATGTCCCGACCGAAGGCCGGTTCCTCTTAAAATGCAGGCTCGCTATCGCTCACCAGGAAATAATCGACACCAAAATGGCACGAAAGGTCTTAAAATTGACAACGAAATGGGGCGAAAGATGTTAAAATCGCCAAACTAATGAGCCGAACGTCTTATAATCTCAAATCTATTGGGGCTAAGCATTAGGGAGAAGGGGGTCCAGAATAACGGTCTTCAAACTACCTCACTTTTGACCACCACAGATTCTTCTTAAACTACATAAAATCGTCTAAATATAGATAGCATTAAATGAAAAAGACGACGCTACTAACTAATTATAATAGCGGAGTAATAGAGATGATGAAGACATGACAATTTACCGCCGGCTGGATATGAGAGCTAGAGAGAGAGAGAAAAAAAAAATAGTGAGTGAGAGTGAGAGTTTACCACCGGCTGGAATTGAGAGAAAGAGAGAGAGATGACTTTAAACCATGACTGTACAATAGGCCTACTATGTTGAGTTTTAGGTGGGTAGTGTTTCTTACTTCGTTATCTTACCTCTAGGGGCCGCGGTCTCCTGCTTGTGTCACATGACAATACTTACAGAGGGTCCGGGCCCTAGTACAGGAATACGGATACTCCAGTTAGATTGTGTGATGAGGTGTATGTACTGTAATATGTTTGTGTAACTGGTTGTTTGTATCTTCTTGGATTTGCTTTGGGTGTTGAGTCTATGACATCTGTGTTGTTCTACAAGATGATGGAATTTCTTTGTTTATTTTGATATGGGTGTGAAGTGGGGAGTTGGGCATGTGAAATTTGTAGGGAGGAAGGTCTGTTTAGGCTATTGTATATAGCTTTGGAGGGTTTCTGGGAGAGTTTGGGCAAGGAGTCTCTTGAAGGCAGTGGTATTTGGGGCCATAGCAGTTTCTTCGGAGAGGGAGTTCCAGAGCTCTGCTATTCTACAAGAGAAGAAGCGTTTTCGGGCTTCTACTGATACATGTTGGATCTGTATCTTGTACCTGTGGCCCCTAGTGCCTACTCTCGGTGCTAGTGTCAAGAGGTCGGTGGGTGCGATAGGTGAATTGCCATGGAAGATGTTGTGGCAGAGTATGAGGTCGCTCCTTATCAGTCGGCCCTGTACAGAGAAGAGGTTTAGACTTTGTAGTCTCTCATTGTAGGGAAGACCTTCCAGTCCGTGTATTTGTTTGGTCCATCTTCTCTGAACGGACTCCAGGCGTTTGAGGTCCATGGAGTAACCCAGGTTCCAGACAGGGGATCCGAACTCTATTATGGGGCGGATGTCGGTGGTGAGGAGGTTCATCATGAAGTCTGGAGTTCGGCACACTGTACTTTTAAGAAGAGTGGAGGCAAATCCTCCTGCTTTCTGGGTAGTTTCCCGGATATGTTGGTGGAACTTTAGGTCTGTGGAGATTTTTACACCTAGATCGGAGTGGGCTTGCGAGGGTCTTATGGGGTTACCTTGAAGAAGGTATGTAGGCTGGTCAGTTCTGAGGGCAGGTGATCTGGTGAAGCGTAGGTGGGCACACTTCCCTGGGGAAAACTCTAAGCCCCAGGAGGCTGCAGTTGCAGCTAGGGTGTTTATGTCCTCCTGAAGTTGTTCTTGGGTTAGGCGCGGGGATGAGGATTGCAGGTATAGCTTCAGGTCGTCAGCGAATATCTTGAACTTGCTGTGCAGTCTTGAGCCAATGTAGTTGACAAAGAGGAGGAATAGTAGGGGTCCTAGGACAGATCCCTGAGGGACTCCACTTAGCACTGGTCTTGAAGAGCTTGTGGTTCCGCTCACACGGACTTTCATGGTCCGACCACACAGGAAGCTGATTATCCAGTTGAGTAAGTGACCTGAAATACCAATACTCTGCAACTTGTCAATGAGCGTTTGGTGGTGGACTCTGTCGAAGGCCTTCGTGAAGTCGAACAGAATTAGGTCTACCAGCTCCCCACAGTCGTACCAGTAGGTGATGTAGTTGTAGGTAAGTAGGAGCTGGTCGGTAACTGATCTGTTCTCCCTAAACCCAAACTGGTTGTTGGTGAGGACCATGTGATCATGGAAGAATCTGTAGAGTTCTTTGGTGACAATTCTCTCCATGGTTTTGCATGCTACAGATGTGAGGCTGATGGGTCTGTAGTTCAGGGGGTTTGTCCTTGGTCCTTTCTTGTATATTGGAGATATATGGGAGGTTTTCCATAGGGAGGGAAGTTGTTCAGAGGTCATTGAGAGGTTGAATAGTAGGGTGAAGGGTACTGCTAGTTCGGCGGCACATTCTTTCAGTAGTCTGGGGTGTATGGCGTCCGGGCTCATTGCACTGTCTGGTTTGAGTTGCTTTAGTTTTTCTTCAATTTCCTGTGTGTTGAAGTGTATGTATTCAAGACTACCAGGACAGGTTTTGTGAGGTGCGGGAGCTTGGAGGTGGACGTTAAGAAAGACGCTTGCAAAGGCATCAGCAAAGGATTCTGCCATGGCTATGGGAAAGTCGGTTAGGTGGCCATTTAGGGTCAATGGTCCTACCTTTGGGCGGTCAGATTTGTTTTGCCTTATGTAGGAGTAGAAGAGTTTGGGTTTTGTTGTGCGGTTTTGAATTAGCTGTTTTTCGTAGATCTGGAGATTTAGGTTTTGTGAGCGGTACATGTCACTGAGCTCCCTAAAGCGGGAGAGGGATTGGAGTGCTTGAGGGGAGTTTCTGCCATGGATGGACCTCTGTTGCTTGTACTCCCTCCATGTGGCACTGTGGAGCTTGGACAGAGGTTTCGATTGTAGTTTGGTCCACGGAGGGGGCATTTCAGTTTTGGGCAGTTTTTTGACTGGGATGAATTGACTGACTAGGTTGTTGAGAGTGTCAGTGATGTATACGTAGAAGTTGTCCACATCCCTCGAGTCAATCTCAAAGTCCCAGTCAACCCTGCGGAGCGCTTCTCTAATTCTCTTGTAGTTTCCTTTGGGCCAGACATGAATTTCGGTGGGGGGGGGTGCAGGCGGTGGTGGTGTCGGCTTGGAAGAGATAGTTGAGTCCTACTAAAGCATGGCCGCAGCGGGGAAATGGAGGGTAAGTTGTCACATTTAGTATCCTGTCATCCTCTGACGTTAGCACCAGGTCCAAGGTGTTTCCCGAGCTTAGGAAGGTAGGTTCTTTTACCCACTGGTGTAGTCCAAGGGTGTTGAACGTGTCAAGGAAAAGTGCATCAGTGTGGGGAAGGTGGTCATTTGTTGTCTCATTATCCCAGTTTATGGCAGGGAGGTTTAGGTCACCAATGATGAGGAGTTCTTTCCCTATGCTAAATTCCTGGATGTAGTTGTTTAGTGCCATGTTCTCTTCTTGTGTGTTGGAGGGCGGGCGGTAGACTGTTAGAATGTGCAGATTGTATTGATGTAGGAGGACTGCAATGGTGTTTGGGTGTTGGGTCGGTGAGGGGCATGTGGCTTTTACATCTTTATGGACATAAGTGCAGACTCCATGTTTTGGTTTGTTGGATTGACAGTCATTTCTGAAGATGGTGAAGTTGGGTACTTTTATGCTGCCATTTGAGATGTGGGGTTGGAGCCAAGTTTCCATGACTGAGAATATGTCAGTGCTGTGTTGGGTACAGAAGTAATTTACAAAGTTTACTTTGTTTGAGAGACAGTTTACATTGGCGAAGGCTATTTTAAGGAATGAGAAGGATGGGTTTGTATTGGGCTGGTTTTTGCAGTAGGCGGAGTTTGCTGGGTTGTTCCGGATTAGTTTTTTGTCTCTAAAGGGAGTGGGGCTGTTGCTCCAAGGGCATCTTCTGGGGTGCTGCTCTCGTGGATCTGAGGTGTGGTGGACAGTTGTCTACAGGGTGTTGGGACCCTGTTGCCTTCGGCAGTTTTGGGGGTTGTGGTGCTGTTCGGGGTGGTGGGGGCAGTTTGATTTGGGTGGTGGGGCGACCTTGAGTTGGATCGTGGTTGGATAGGTATGGGGGAGGTGGGTGGAAGGAGGGGTGGGGTAGTGGTAGTGGTAGGGGTAGGGGGGGTGGTCCTGGTGGTGGTAGTGGTAGGAGGGGTGGTCTTGGTTACTCAGTTAGTTGTTCGTCAAGGGGAATCCACGCAATGCGAGCTAAGCTCATTATTATCGCACCTCCTTAACTGGGAATGTATTGCGTGAAATGCATGTTAAGTGTTTTATGTACTGTTGGAATGGCTGTGGATGTGTGTGTAGTCTGTATTTTAGCCAATTGGCGACATCGGAAACGAAGGCTTAGGGTGGATCTGTATGGTACCATTCTCACTATAGACGGTACCGTCTCGCCCGAAGGCTTAGGTAGCCATCAGCTTAGGTGAACCATATGATACCCATCTCGCCTTGTACCATTTTTGCCAACCCCAGATGGGACGTCACAACGTCATCCACTTATTCCAGGTACCTATTTACAGCTAGGTGAACTGAGGCTAACACATGAAAGGAGACAAGCCCAATTTGTCTCCGCCCGGCCGGGGATTGAACCCCCGACCCCTCGTGTGTGAGACGAGAGCTCTACCTACTAGGCTACGGGCTGTGTTGGTATCCTCGCGCGGCTCATAGTGGTGGCGAGTTCTTTGTGTACCGGTACCATTTTTGGACCTCCTTTTCTTGATTTCTTCTCTTTGTTTGAAGGTCAAGTCTCTCGTAATGTAGACACTGTGGTACACTGAGGATCGGAGAGACTTTGCTGCTTCAAGAAGCTTTTGCCGTTGTTCCTCATTTGTGATGCTTGCTCTGACTAGGTTTGATTTTATGGGGATGATGTTGTTTAGTTGGATCCTGTCATTGCCTATCAGGTGGCAGGCAACTTCCCTGAATTTTTCTGTCACTTCCTGTGTGCTTTCACCAAGTCCTCTGAGTATTATGAATTTGGCTCTTTTTTCTCTTTCCCGTTGCTCAACGGCTTCCTGGTGTACAAGTTTTCGGAGCTCTTCTGTCAGTTGTTCATTGTTTGGGGGTTGTGGTGCGGGAGTTGGGAGTTGCGGTTGAGTTGTTTTGTTTTTCTATATATTTACTAATTACATTATTTTTTAGTTTCCTCCCTAGACCTTCATCACATGTAAAAAGAAAACACCCCCTAGACCCCCTTTCAAAATAAATGTGTACATTTTTCGATAGAAAAATGTCTGGCCTGTGAATCCCTGTGAATCCCGGATTATTATTCCCGCCTTCTGGGTGGAAGTCCAAGACGCTCTATAGTCACTACACCAGCGAGCCAGTGGGTGTTTGGGTGGAATAGATGGATATAGACTATATATAGGCCTATGCACATTAACTTATATTTATAGTATGGATAATATTAAAGGACACTAGTTCCACCTTATGAGAAACAATTTATTAATGAAAAAATGGCACAGAAACATTTTTAATACCGTGGTTAGGTTTCCATCCTCGTTGCCATGGTTCATTACATCGATGATCGAAGGTTTACACTTTACAAGCAGCCCTTCCAATTTCAAATTCAACTGCGGCGCAATTATTTCAACAACATTTCTTGCAGGATGTCTAGTGAGACGAGTTTAGAAGATTTGGTATCAGCCCATGATGGTGTGGCTGACATACTAAAATCATTCCACCTGGACAAGACTGGCGGAAATGACAGTCAAGATCCTAAAGATGTCACCTCCGAGTTCAGTCACATTATGGATGTTACTCTATCTTCTACTGAGGTAGCCTAGCCTATAAGATTGTTGGTAGGCTAGGCCTATCACTAAATTTCATAATTTTTGTGTTCCTATTTCAAGGTTATAGCGTTTCAATGGGTAAATTGATACGGTGTGACAGTCACGAGTTTTAGCATTTTATTTTTTTTTTTTTTTGCATTTTTTCTTTGATAGGGCCTACAGTGTTGTTTTATACCAAGGACTGCAGCAAATGAGTATTTACCCATTATCCAACAATCTAAAAACACGGCCCCCACTAGTGGGGAGGGCTATGAAGATCAGGGAAATTTAATTGCGGGGTAAAAGGGGAAAAATTGGGGTAGGCCTAATATGGGAAGAACTCTGAAAATAAAATGTAGAAAAGTAAGAAAACGTTAAAATGTGAAAATCCGAGCCAAGTTTTGGCAAAAGTTGGCTCGGATTTGGGTATTTTTCAGAGTACAAAAACCCCAAAATTGGGAAAAAAAAGTTGGCTCGGCTTTTGGCATTTTTCAAAGTAAAACCCCCAGTAGGCTAGGAATCCAAATCTCCAAAATCGGCGCGCTACTATACTAAAACTGCTAACAAAATGTTATAGGCCTAACCTTAAGCACAATCTTTCAGTATAGGCCTACACTTATCTTTAGTATGGACTTGGCCTTAGTACTGTACATCCAAATTCCAATTACCGGTATAGCCTAGGTGGAATAGATTAGACCTTTTTTTACATAGAGATAAATACATACGGTAGATCTACCAAGTATATTATGATATATACTGTATATATATATATATATATATATATATATATATATATATATATATATATATATATATACAGTACAGTACAGTACAGTACTGTATACTGACATACTGTACAGTATAGGCCTAAACTGTACATGTATTGTATGTAACCAAAACACTACTTATGCATATATTTTATCATAATCATACAGATGTATACTGGTAACCCAATCTTTCCTGAATACCTTACATGATGACACAATCTATGTATTGCTAGATGCCTTGATCCTGTCATCCCAGAGGGGGTGGCTACAAATTAATTGCCTCCTAGCTCCTCTCATCAGCTGGCGGGGCCCTATGCAGCACCGCTTTCACTCGTATACCGTACCTCTGAACTCCAGCCCTCCAATTGACTCTCGGTCTCGGTCTGCCTCAGCCTTTCTACCTTTGCACCTCACTCTCATGCACTCATTTATTTATTCTGTCACTCTCCATATGCTCCACATGAGCAAACCACCTCAAGATGTTCCTCTTCACACACTCTGACTTATATTCACCCTGATCCTACTTTTGTCTACAGACTTGCTTTGTGTTTGCATCTAGCTTCCTCTAGTTGGGAAAGCTAGAATTCAATGTTAGAATTTGTAACTGTCTATCTGAGTCTATCATAAAGGCCTCAGTTCAAGCCTCCAGAGAAAGCATCTAAAGTGTTTGAGGTGTTATCCAGCCTTGTAGTTTTGCAGTAATCTACAATGTCTATTCAGCTTAGGAAAAATCTCTAGGAATGATAGGTTTAAACACTCAAATATCCCATTAACTCAGACAGGTCCTTCTTAAGTTAAATATAATCTTCTGGAGGCAGCACTTGAAAATAAAACTTAGCATAATCTGATTGAAAATGTGAAGAAGATACTGTATCCCTCATCCAGTATTACCAATCACCATTATAGGAGCAAATTTTTAGTTTGCCACCAATTCTGGTTATCACATAATTATCACCACATTTTTGCTATTACAGTATACATAAATTTGCCTGTTCTGTACCTGATTGAACTACATTGTCATTGATTTTAAGTTAACACTACTGTAGAGTGAATTAATCAACCTGTGTATCTATCCAAGTATGAGAAGCCAGACTCGGATGTTAACTAGTAAAAATAACTGATGCCTCCTTAAAAGATAATCTAGTCTAGCTATGTATGGATTTTGTATCGGCAACACTCACCAGCAACGTGAGATATTGTGAAGTGTATCGTTACAGTGCTGTCATCTATCAGTAATAAATTTAAGTACCGGTACCTAAAACTCAAAGTTTCATACTTGAAAAGTGAGAACCCTGCAGCAAACAAGATTGCCTTTGCTCTTGAGTTAATACATAAAAAATTAGGTATGCCCTCATTATCTAAATATATACCATTATCCTAACCTATACCATTAGAGTACGGTACTGTACAAAGGTGCATGGAAGGAAGTCATTCGTGGCCACCCCATCAGGGATTAGGGTGTATGACAATAGATAGATACGGTACAGATGATAGTTTAATTACTGTGAAAGCATGAGACAATAAAAATAAAAGCTCTGCAATGGATGGGGCATACTTAGTCCACAAGGTCAGTAGGTTGAACCCTATAGGTGTAACTCTGGCTACCCACTAACATATTAGGCTTTGTTTAAACTAAATTTTGTCACCATGACAAGGTGACCCCCAATAATGGTGTACTGTATTGTACAGTATCTCCAGTCTTGATTTAAAAGGTTAAACAACATAAAAGAAACACTTTCTAGGATTGACATCTGGATAGACTCCATAAGCAAACAATCTATCCGGATTTGTGTGGAAGAGAACTTGCTCAAAATGAGTGGAAGGCAGGTCATGGCTGGAATGTCCTATTTTCTTCCATTGGGGAGCTGAGTAGAGATAACAAAAAATGCTACCATGATCCAAGCATGCAGTAATCCTGGTACTTATTCCAGTGGTTGTACATACATCACAAAGTACTTGACCAGTGACTAAGGCACACATAGTCACACATGGCATATGCAATCGAACACAGTCTTTCAACAATTTGGATTTTAAAATGCTGTGTCCTTTTGTAATAGGTAATTCAAATATGAAAACCACATCAATCGCTTCATGACCATAATTTTTGCTACCGACTGGTCAAGGACTTATTAGTTTGACTGTCCAGCTGCTCCAATACCAAGAAGTGTCATGGGTGTTGGAGGACATAAAGTCTCACTAGAGTATATAATCCACACTCCACATCTACCTAGTCCTAGTAGATTGGAAAGAGATGATAGGTTACATTACAGGTACGGTAAGTCCAAAGTGTAGTGCTGTCACATAAAACTTGGCAAAGGGAATAAAGTCTGCTACTATACAGCTGAAATATGTGATCAGTGTCCTCTACCATCTTCTGCTATAATACTGACAATAGGATCAGGAAGTAGATGCAGCCTATGTATGTATGTGCTCAGGCCCATTTCCCTTTTATTATATTTTTTTTTTCTGGGGGTGGCCGACTTAAAAAAATCAAAATAAAAAGATGCAGCCTATAATGATGAAACACTAGCCTCGTATCCTAACCAAACCTGTCCAATCCTAACCTCGAGAAGTTCTCCACCAGACTAGCCATTTGCTTATTTTCACAATTCATCTTGAAAATTACCTTTACATGTCTTTAGCTATAAACTAGTCACCCAAAACTGAAGCTATCATTTCTTGTAAGTTCATGTAGGAAAGATTAATGGGAGAGGGGACGTTTTTTGGGTCCCCTTTCTTCCTCATGATTATCCTCATTCGTTTGAGATTTTAAGATGTTTGCCCCATTAGTTTGTCGATTTTAAGACCTTTCGCCCCAGTTCTTTGTCAATATAAAGGCCTTTCATGCCCTTTAGGTGTCGATTTTTTTTGCTTGGCGAGCGATAACAAGCCTGTAATTGTGAAGGAACCGGCCTTCGGCCATGACATTTTCTACCGAAAAATTTACAATTTAATCTTGTAGGGGGATCTAATGGATGTTTATTTAAGTTTGATAGAAGCCTAGGGAGGAAACTTAAAAACAAATGAATATACTGTATAAATAAATACCCACTGTCCCCTTAAGTTAGGTTTATCTAAGATTACACAATAGGTATCCACATAGTGTAGACAGATTCCACTTTATTGTAATACTTTTGAACATTTCCAGGTGGTGAAGAGGTTCTTGGAGGACGTGTCGGCGGTGGCTGCGGCTCGTGATGAACTGGCGGATCTGTCACGGAAAACCACTAATGCCAACGCTGTCAAAGCTGCGGCCTTTCTTACACACCCAGTAATACTAGGTACGGTACAGTAACTAGTTTTATACTGTAGAGGAAACAAGCCAATTAATTCTAGTTTTTTCTAGTTAGTATGCAAAATCAATAAAAACAAAAAATAGTGGAGTACAGGTAATACATTTATTATCAAATTGTACGATTTAGGTACCGGTACATTTTGGCCCTAGAATTTTAAATCTAACTCTAAAATTTCTTGTAGGTAAAACTATGAACTTTTTATCAATATCTCATACTAATGGGTTCACCTTATACGAATTGGCCAATTGACCCTATCTAATCTATCTGTCTGTCATTGGCTCTTCCTCTCTAAGGGTTTTAGTCTTTTAGATAACCTGTACAAGAAATAGGGATGTAGGGCAGAAGGGGTCTGCCTCGTATGGGCCAATAGGCCTTTGCAGATTTCCATTTTTCTTATGTTCTTATGACCTCAATAGCCTCCATTTGTAATTTTATAAGACAGTGTGCCAAAAATAGCAGACCTGTCATCTGTGTAACATACCCTCGCAACATAAGGTGAACATTTTCTAGTATTAGCTTTCTACCTTGGTATCTCAGGAAGATTAAGTTCCTTTTTATTTCTCCAAGTATGATTATTACACATCTCCCAGACATAATTGGGTTTATAGTAAACTGCTAACATCTTTTCTTGGTAAGTAAAAGAAATACTAACTTAAATAAAATAGGAAGCGTAGAGTGGATATACCGGTAAAGCTGCAAATCCAATATCTGTTACTAATACATTTCAAAGATATACCAATGCATTAAAACGTGATGCGATGTCACCTTTATTATTGTACTGAAAGACCACTTAATATACAAAATGACTCAAGCCTGTGTTGCTGTAACTGAGTGACAACTGTATTTCAGTGCAGCTTATACAGTAGAGAGGCTGTTACAGAATGACAACTGTACTTCAGAGTAGCATATTATACAGTACAGTAAAGATGCTGTTTCAGAATGATAACTGTATTTCAGTGAAGCACATTCAGTAGAGTCATACTAATTACTTTAATAACAATACTTTTAAAGACCGAATGGTTCACATGAGGTGCTGTTTCAGTCTGTCCTAATGTTGGCCTTCCGAGCTAAGCTGTCTCCCATGTCGGTTTTGTTGATTTGAGATCATATCGTACAACATGATCCACGTGTTTCTAGATCTACCCCTCTCTACCATTTTTTCACCCAATATAAATCATCCATGATCTCCACTGTTGTTGATTTAATATCAATATTAGTTGAAAAGGCAGTTCTATGTTTTGGTCACCTGATGGCCACCTTCCCTACTGCAGTGTCCCTGTTAAGTCCCCTAGCAGTGAGATCCATCATCAGAAGTTCATTCCAAGTCTTCCTCAGCCTACCGACTGGTGCCCTTTCCCTCACTTCTATATTTATAAGGGAGAATGGAGAATGCTTGTACATAGACGAGTGATAACGCCGTCTTTGGGGAGAGGGAGTCGGGCGCCAGTTGGACTAGATAATAGTCCGTCAGGCGCCTGGCCCGGCGAGCCGGTATATATGAAAGGTCATGCCTGGATGTGGGTAGGGCGGGTATTGTGGTGTGCTCCACTTCGTGTCTGCCTGCAGAGACCGGAACCTCTCCGGGAGGTCTGGGGCCAGGGAAATGCTGGAGTGATCATGGGTCTCTGCGTCTTCTCCTGGGTGACCTAGATGTGTGTGATTGTTTTTTGTTTTTTTTCTTCCTATGTAATGTTGTATAGACCCTGTTCGGTCTCTGTCTCGAGTTGGCCACCCCCAGCTATGGGGTATGTACCTGTGTATATACATACCGTACATACATAGTCTGCCACCGCACATCTCACTGACACCATTTATTTCAGGGAAGCGCATAGAGTGGTGTCGAAAGGCTGAGAAACACCTGCGCACCATGACGGAGAATAAGGACCTGCTCATTTACAACCTACAGCAACCCCTAGTCACTAACTTCCTCACCATGCATCATCAGTTCCATACGTTAGTTCCAAATTTATTTTAAGTTTAGTTTCTTGCCATGCTTCTTCAATTCTTTCAGTTAAATTTTTAAGAAAGCTGAGTTCAGTCATTTGTGTTTGGTTAGGGCAGTTAACCGTTCTAGTTAAATTATGTCTTTCTTCATTTCTTTTGAACCATCTTTAGTTATTTTTATTTAGACTAGGAATAACTAGTGGAAATCAGAGTACTAATTGAGATAGAAAAATATATTGAAGAAAAACTTCCATGTAGTGAAAGGGGCATTGTGGCACGGGCAAAGGAAGTACAGTTGGTCCTTCAGTAACGCGGCCAATGTGTTCTGGTTACCTCCCGTGTTAGCAGAATCCGCGTTACCGAACCCATATGTTTACATGTTAAAGGTACCTTTGTGTTCTGGGGATTTACACAGAGTCCACTTTTTCTCCATAGAAGCCTATGTTATAATAATTAAATTAATTATAAAGGTTATTTGACATGTGCAATGAGTTGATTTGCCCATTGCAACAACTCTTACCTCTGAATAAATATTTAGTTTAGGCTAGGCAGCTAGGCTAAGGAGAGAGAGTCACAGCAGTAGCCGACATTTTTCGATTGAAGCTCTGAAATCCCTCCATTATATTTCTCACCTCACACAATAACTACACAATGTAGGGTGTTCTAGTCTTCACCCAACGCACTGCGACAACCATATCTTCATCTGGTATGCATAAACACTTGGTTAGGCCATTTATTTGCAGAGATATGAGCATCGGTAAATTACGAAAATCGTAGCTTCGGAATTCCCGCATAACTCGCCGTCTTATTATTTCTCACCTCACACAATAACTACACAATGTAGGGTGTTCTAGTCTTCACCCAATGCACAACAACGATCATATCTACCTCTGGTAGGCATAAACACTTGGTTAGGCCATATATTTGAAGAGATATGAGCTACGAAAGTCGGGAGTAAACGTTCGGAGCCCAGCTGGACCCCGCGCCAGTGTAAGTATTGACCGTGTTAGCAACATTTTGGATATTTGGGGTGTACCGCGTGCCACCAAAACCGCGTTTCCAAAACACGCGTTATCGGAGGACCAACTGTGTGTCTTGGCAAAGTAGCCTGGGGGCATTTCTGCCATGGCCATCCTTTAGAGGGGGTTTCCCAGGGGGAAACAAGGCGTCGGAGATGATGATGATGATGAATGATTTTTACCTCATAATGGAGAAGAGTAACTCTTGTAGTTTAATATAAAATATTTTTCTTTAGCATTCCCATATAGTGATAGATGATTATATTTACCGGTACTGTATATACTTTAAGCCATTTCATCTGTACACTGCTGGTACTTATTAACCCTTACAGTCCCAGGCCCGAGTATATTAGTCAGTAGATAAGTAACTCCCCAGTCCCAGGCCCGAGTATATTCGTTAGTAATGTACTTTCCTTGTAACTGCCTGTACAACCCTGTAGTTGGTAACACGACTGTTTAAGCACTGCTACTGGTCTGGCAACACTTCTCAGCTTATAGAAGACCCGCTGAAGGGTGACTGGGCCAGTCTTGCTCCATCTCTTGAGGTGAAAAGGTGGTCTCTCCTGCCATTTTTGCCACAGTGCTTGGGACTGCAGGGGCTTTTATTACTGTATCCTACGGTATGGTATGGGTTAACAAGTATATTACATAAATGGTATACTTAGTTAAATTCAGTCTAAAAGTTAAAAAATATATATACTGTATCAAATGTCCTTAACCCCTTCACCACCATTATGTAATTTTCATCATATTCTGGTTACCATTAGACAAGTTCTTTTAGTTTATAATTTAGTTTATAATTTACCTCTGTGACTCAAATGGGTAAATACAATCTCAATAAACCCTCTGAGTAACATAGGTCCTTCTGAAAGTGCTTAAAATTATCTAAATTTAGCCAGAATGGAAGGTAAAAAGACGTCATGGTGCTGAAGGGGTTAAATTGTCAAGTGTGTGAGTTAACTTACAACAACAACAACCCTCTTCCCCCTTGCTGCTGAACTACTGTGCAGTCATAGGTGACAATGGTGAGTGTATTTGTTTGTTAGATTGTTCTGGCCATGTAGGAGTGGTACGGTACAGTAGTCAGTATAATATATTTAATTAACCCCCTGGACCCCAAGCGAATTAATAAAAAAGTACACTCCAGGAGCAGACACTTGTTAATATTTTATTTTCCTGAAAACACATGGGATGGGTTAGTAATGAAGGAAAAACAACATAAAACTGCTCACCTAGGTCATTTGGGGTCCTGGGGGGGCGGGGGAAAGTTTAGGAGTAAAGTTGGTTGGTGGAGAGAACAATCATTAATTCTGGTTCAGGAGTAGTTTATAGAGAGGCCTTCCCTAGGGTTAAGTGCCCCATTAATTACTCTTTCCATTCACCTATGCATAGCCTCAGATAGTGCAGTTGGAATGAATGTACATGCTAAGATTGGGATGCAGGATTCGAAACTGCATAATATATCGTAGGCTTGTGCATCATTCTTTTATAACTGTCTTCGTGGCGCATGCATAAGTGTTGATTTTCGGTGTGAGCGTCCTCGGTTCGAATCCCCGGACTGCCACATGTGTTTGTTAATATCATTAATCGAGTTTAGGAGTAAAGTTGGTTGGTGGAGAGAACATAATTTAAAATGTAAAACTTGCAAACAAAGTCAAACCAAAACTGGGACAAAGACAATATAAAGTCAAAACAACATATAAAAATTGCTATGTGGAAACAACACTTACTAAAATATAATTTATGAAATGAAAGAACACAATCCACCACATAGGGTGTACATTACTACATGAGCAAGTTAATCTGGTTCCCAAGCAAACTAATCGCACATATAACAATGCACTATCGTCACATTCAGGGAATTAGTCAATTTGGGAAGTCCGGGACGTTCTTGCAAATTTTACTAAACTCTGCATGAATAAAAGAAACTACAATTAGTGTTAAAATGTTCTATTAAAATCAAATTTGCAACTTGACAAGACATTAACAATAGTACAAAATACAAATATTGATAAGATATCTATAATATTACAAGAAACATATACAGTGGGCCCCACAAGGGTGCGGTTACCTTAGTCCGAGACATGCGCGCACCCTTGTAAAACGCACCCTTGGCGCTTAAGAACCTATGGGAAATTCACTATGTAGTCCGGGGACTCTTCAAACTTACCCTTTTTTCGCCCAATAACCCCTGAAAAACATGAACTAAGGAAAGAATACCTGTACAGTATAGAAATATACATGTCTAGTAACTTTTTTCTGTTCTAAATCAAAAACTTTAACTTTTGTTTTGGTGGGTAACACGATCGCCCTGGGCGGTGGGTTAGGGGCAGCAGGTGGCTGGGGTGGTGGAGGGGCTGGAGGGTCCATTGTTCACAAAGAATGCGGAAGAGAATTGCAAGGCTGCGTCAGGGTACGCTTACACACGAGTCACGGAGTCATCCCGCGCGCTCTGACGTCACAAACATGGCCGCCCGACAAATGCGCATCCAGTTTCGCACGCTTCGCCACTGCACGCTTTGCTTTTTTCGCACCCTTGGATTATAAGCACCGCACGGACATCTGCCGCACGGTTGGAGAATCGCACCCTTTTATTGCGCACCCTTGCGGGGCCGACTGTACAGTATATATAGTACTCACTAACGATAGTGCCATCGGGTAGGTACCTGTAAGCATAGCATGCCTCAAGTGACCCCTATCAATAACTACCCTACAAATAACCTACATTTATTGTACAAATAAACTAAGGAAATCGCAAAAGCCAGCAATTGATACTATCGACAATGAATACATATAATATAAAGACATAATATATAGCCAAAATACTGGAAAATCACGGGCTCCCACACGCACGCGGCTGGACTTGGGGGGGGTTGCCAACCATCGGTATTGTTCCGTGGGATCCTAAAGCAGTTCCCATACAAATCTGCACCTGATAGCTATCTGAGGAGAGAGAAGGAGGGAGGAGGTCTAGATGGGGAGACTACCATACTAGATCTATCACACCACTGTAGGAGGGGAACAAAACGTCTGTGGGTAAAAAGTATAGTATGAATATACTGTATAGAGTCAGGGTGGCTGAGTGGTAGAGCGCCCAACTGGTGTTTGGGAAGTCCTGAGTTCAACTTTCCACACCACCCAAAAGCTTTCTTGACTTGAGGGTATGGACTGCCACACCACTCGCTACAATGGCGGACATCAGAGGTTTGTTAGACGAGTGTTGCATATAAACAAGTATATGCTAGCATTTGATCAGCATGGATGAGCTGATTACACTGGTTACAGACTATATTCACATTCACAGCCATTCAACACAGCAATAGTATTCCACATGCACCCCTACATACTATAGGCCCTACACACCGATGGGCAGTTGGGCTTAAGTGAACCTCTCCCATGAATAGAAACAAGCTAGATAAACAAATGAGTTACCTCTGCATATGGAAGCATGCTAGTATGAGGGTGGTTCCTTCGAGGCCTCCCCCTCGGGGATTTAAGCATCTAGCAATAATTATTTAGATAGATGTATGTTTATATAGCAATGTATACGAGCAGTAACACATGAAGGCAAGTTGGCTATTTTAGTTAGTCTGCAGGATTCGATGGTTGAGCCATTCACCATATGTGAGGCTGATATATTCTAAGCATCTGCTCTGAGGGAGGCACAATCTCGTACACTGTCGTAAAGTTAATTCCCAGTCAGGCACTCTACCGATATTGCCACCCACTTTTACTTCTGAATTTGTTATTGTCTTAAATTATTATGTAGTAAGGTATCCTACTGAAGAAAGTGATAATTTAATTGAATTCAACCCCCTGGGGGTTACGGAATAGAGTATGCCCCAGTCAGACATTGCCCCACGTGCCTTCTGCGTGTCGTAAGAGGCGACTAAAGAGGTTGGGTCGGTGGGCTTGCGACCCCCACCCGGAAAAAATATCTAAGCAAAGAAAAACGAACGAACAGCCTCGGATGCGGACGGAACCTACGTTGACGAACCACGACCGACTAAGGACATACCTTCGGACATTCTGAGAATGGCTACGTGGAATGTTAGTGGCATGAATGATGGCACAAAAGAGAGTGAGGTTCTGGAAGTGTTAGTGAATGCCAGGCTGGATGTATGTGGAATGACAGAGACCAAATGGAAAGGTTCAGATGTGAGAGAGTGGGAGTGTGGAATGGGTGTGTGTGCTGGAGTGAGTGAAGGAACAGCGAGAGAAGGTGCATGTTTGTTTGTAAGTAGCAAATGGAAGGAATGTGTAAGAGAGTATGGGTCTGTGGGTTTAAGGATTGTGTGGGTGAGAATGAAAGTAGGAATACAAACTTAGGTGATTGTATGCGTGTATGCCCCGACAGAGGATATACTTGAAAGAAAGAAAGAGGAGTTCTGGATGAATGTGGAGGCGTGCCTGGAGAAGTTTGACAAGAACGAAAGAATATTTCTGATTGGGTATATGAATGGTAAGGTGGGAGGGTGGGGGGTACCATCAGAGGTGAATGGGAATGGTAGTGCACTTGTGGACGTATGTGTGGGGAGGAGGCTGTGGATAGCCAACACCTTCTTCCGACACAGAATGATCCACAGATACACGTGGAAACGGATGTTGACGATGAAGGATAAGACAGTGGTGGAACGAAAATAATTGATTGATTATGTATGTGTGGATGAATGAATGAAGAAATCTGTGATGGATGCTAGGGTGTATAGGGGTATTGGAGGGGGTATGTCTGATCATTATGTAGTGGTAGCTAAGGTTAGGATACAAAAGAAGTGGGTGAGGAGAGCTGGAGGGAGGCAAGAGGAGGGTGGAATGGTGAGGAGGGTGGAGAGGTTGCAGGAGGAGGAAGTCAGGGAGGAGTACAGGAGAGCAGTGGAAAGACGACTAGGTGGGTTCGACCTGGAAGTTATGGAGGAAGTGGAGGAGATGAGCAAGGTGTTTAAGGATGAGATCTGTGCAGCATGTGAGGAGGTGTGTGGAGTGAGGAGAAGAGGGAGGGGAGTGAAAGGTACAGCATGGTGGACAGAAGAGGTAAGAATAGCTGTGGAAGAAAAGAAGAAAGCATATAGAGAGTGGTTGGGTAGTAGAGGGAATGAAGATTCCGAGAGACAGAAACGAGCGAGGTACGTGGAGAGTAAGAGGGTGGTGAAGGAAAGTAAGAGAAGAGTAGATGAGGAATTTGGAAGGAATCTGAGTGTAAAATGGAGGGAGAGTAAGAAACTGTTCTGGAAAGAAGTAAAAAAGTTAGGGAAGGTAGCAAGGGAAACAGTAAGGGTGTGAAAGATAAGAATGGGAGAATGCTAGCCGAGAAGCAAGAGAGAGTCGAAAGATGGAGGGAGTACTTCAGTGAGTTGCTAAATGTAAGGAATGAAGAGCCAGCAAACATAGCTGGATATGGTATGGGAGGGAGAATAAGAGAAGTAGTGGAGGAGGAGGTGGAGGTGGAGGTCAGAAGTGTGGGAAGCCATGAAAAGAGTGAAGTTGGGGAAAGCACCAGGAACAGATGGAGTGTGTGGGGAAATGTTGAGGTATGGTGGTGAGATAGTGATAGAATGGGTATGGAAAATGTGCAAACTAGCATGGGAGAAAGTGAGTGCACCCGATGACTGGAAGACTGGCATAATAGTCCCCCTATATAAGGGCAAAGGGGAAAGAGGAGTGTGTGGTAACCACCGAGGAATATGTCTTCTAAGTGTAGTAGGGAAGGTATACAGTAGGTTAGTGATTGAGAGAGTGAGAATGAGAACGGAGAAATGGATAGGTGACGAGCAGGGAGGTTTTAGGAAGGGAAGAGGATGTGTAGATCAGATTTTTACCCTGAATTGTGTTGTGGAGAAGTATCTGGAGAAGAAACAAAAGGTGTATGTTGCCTTTATGGTCTTGGAGAAGGCCTATGACAGAGTGGATAGAGAAGGTTTGTGGAAAGTACTTAGAATATATGGAGTAGAGGGCAAGTTGCTGAAAGCAGTGAAGAGCATGTATGAGGGTGCAAAGGCGGCATACGTGTGGAGAGTGAGCAGAGCGAGTTCTTTGACCTGAATGTTGGTTTGAAACGGGTGTGTGATGTCCCTGTGGTTGTTTACTGTATATATGGATGGAGTCATGAAAGAAATACTATCAAGAGCAGTGGATGTTGGTGTATCGCTGAAAAGGGAGGGAATTGAGTGGAAGCTACCAATACTGCTGTTTGCAGATGATACAGTTCTGATGAGTGATAATGAATGGGAGTTGCAGGGTCTGGTAAATGAGTTTGGAACAGTGTGCGAAAAATGGAATTTTCAGGTAAATGTGGGGAAGAGCAAGGTTATGGTCTTCGAAAGGGGTGAAGTCACAGAGTGTGAGGTGAAGCTGAACGGTCAGGCTATGGAGATCGTCAACTCTTTTAAGTATCTGGGCAGTGTGTTGAGTAAAGATGGGATTATGGATGAAGAAGTGCGGGAGAGGGTACAACAGGGGAAGAGGGTTGTAGGAACGCTAAAAACAGTAATAAGAAATAAGGTGGTCAGTACGGAAGTGAAGAAGTCCTTGCATGACAGTGTGGTAATCCCGACACTGACTTACGGAAGCGAAGCATGGACGTTGGTTGAGAGACTCAGACCAAGAGTGAGAGCAGTGGAAATGAATTACTTAAGGAGTGCGTGCGGAGTTACATGGAGGGATAGACAGACTAATGAGGAAGTAAGAAGGAGGTGTGGTGTGGAGGTAGATGTACTGGAAAGTGTGAAAAGGAACAACTTGAGATGGTTCGGCCATATGGAACGTATGGAAAGCGAGAGAATGACTAAGAGGGTGTACAAGAGCGAGGTGGAGGGACAGAATGAGAGGTGGAAGGATGGAGTGAGGAAGTACATGAATGAAGGCGGTGCTGGTTGGGGGGAGGGGCGTCGACTGACTGGGGACAGAGGTGCATGGGGGCGGTTCGTTCGTGGCCACCCCTTCGGGGATCACGGCGTCAGGCAATAGATAGATAGATAGAACCTTGATTAAGTGTGACTGTATACCGATAACCTCATAAGCAGGTGGTGGGGTGGTTCATTTAGATTGAGGGTGTAGAATTCCTTGCCTATCTTGGCTCACCAACTTTGGTGCTCTTCATTTAACAGTAATATTAAAGCTGTCAATTCCATAAGTGGTAAAACTGTAACTTTTATAAAATATAAATATATTATGAAGTGTAAGAGCAAGAGAGAGGGAGAGAGAACATTCCTGTGTAAATGATGTACTGTATCCAATACTTTTGGTATGGTACCATACCTTACAAACTTTGCAGAATTTTGGTGTGAGTATCTTAGGTTCGAGTCCTTGGAGTACCACATGTATTCATTACTTTTGTTGATTTCACTAGTTTGGTTTATTTGTAAATTAATTTGCGAGTTTGTTTTATGGTTTATTTGTAAATTAATTGGTGAGTTTGTGAAAAAAAATATGAATTACTGCAATAATCTTTAAATTGCATACAGTACATAGCATGGGTGAGGGCTGGCCCTATTCAGAGTGAGGTTTGGCATCCTCTACCCAACCTTAGCCATTTCTGTTTGTCTCTTTTGCTGTCCTATTTTTCCTTCTGGGAACAGGGGGCTAGGAATCCTCCTCCCCTACTAGAAGAGACAGAGTGAGGGGCAAGGGAACGCGAAAGTGGATCCGGACCCTAAGAATTGGAACCCTAAATGTTGTTTCTGTTCGGGCTCTGTCTCAAGTCGGCCACCCCCAGCTATGGGGTGTGTGCCTGAGTATATACATACATACAGTACATAATTTACCAGATACTGCACAATACTCTACATCAATCAACAAGGAACTATTCATCAACTCTGATGGATAACTCAGGATTGTGTGACTGAAGACCGGTATAAGTATGACCCATCCTAAAGTATAACTAGAGAATTGATGCCAATCCTGACCATGAAAAGAATGCCTCTCCCCCTGAAGGGAAAGGTGTATGCCTCATGTGTTAGAAGTGCAATGACGTATGCCTCAAAAACATGGGCCGTTAAAGTAGAGGATGTCAACAGAATGGAGCGTAATGAGATGAGAATGGTGAGATGGATGTGTGGGGCCAGGCTACAGGATAGAATAACAAATGTTGAGCTGAGGAGACGTTTAGGTACAAAGAGTATTAGCGAGGTGATGCGTACAAGTAGACTGGGATGGTATGGACATGTGGAGAGAATGGATGAACAAAATTGGGTGAAAAAATGCAGGTCTGTGATTGTGGAGGGAGCTGCACCAAGGGGTGGACCGAGGAAGACCTGGGATTGGACTATACGCGCCGATCTCAAATCCAAGAACTTGACAAGTGAAGCAGCCCTTAACAGGGTTGCCTGGAATGCCACCATTAGGACAAGAGACTGAAACTGCACTTATGTGTGGAACACTCAGTCTTAAAATTTTATGTATGTATGTATACCCTTTAGGTGTAGTAGAACAACCTTCATTGGATGCACAAGCGGCTCGCTTGGTGTAGTGACTAGCGTCTCGGACTTCCACCCAGAAGGCCCGGGTTCGCGCCCACGCTCGGCGCATTAAAGATTTTTCACAAGCACTGAGTCGTTACCATCCCTCATGAGCAAAGGGATGGGGTAGTAGTACAGGACCCCAATGGAAATACGCCTAATCGGCCTTATTGAGCTATCCTTAGCTAGCTTAGCATGCGCTAGCTTTAACCCTTCAACCCCGGGTGGTACACGTGTGTACCATTATGTTTTGCCCCCAGGAACCCGGGTGGTACAACATTGTACCATTGCTTGAAAGCCTGTGAGCTACGTGTGCGAGGCGTCGGTCCGACGCATGTAAACAACAGCCGGCTGGACCGACGCCCCGCATCTCCGGCCACAAGAAGGAGAGCGTCGCTTGTTCGTGTGTGCCTGTATGTTGTTGTTAAGTATCGAAAAGTAGTGTAAAGTGGCTGTTTTGGCCATAAAGTTATCTCCAATGAAATCATCATCACAAATCAAGCACTTGACTTAGAGAGCTCTACTTAACGCCATTCTACAGGTAAATAACACAGCTACGCTTGGGGATGGGCGGGAATGCGGGAAGCAGTCAGCATAACAATGATACGGTAGCCTAGCCTAGACGTTTTTCGGCCAAAACACCCGGATTTTGGGGAATATTTATGTAATGCGTAGCCGGGGCGGGAGGGTTAAGAACTATTATTATTATTATTATTATTATTATTTCATTGAGACCAGTACAATATTTAGTCAATAATTCAATGTTATGGTTTTTATAGTATTTTTTTGTGGTGTGTGTTATTGCTTATTAAAGGAGCTATTATTCTGTATTATAAAAGAGCAATTTATCCCACCAGAGACTTGAAGATTCTGCTGGATGACCTGGTGAACATGTTGAGTAACGTACCATCTCACATCACACTGCTCCAGGACCACTCTCTACGCTCCTTCCTCAGTACATCAGTAAGTCACTCTCTGTGCTGCTGTATTCACACTGTATTTATATTTTGCCCTTTCAGACTTTCAGTATGATGATATATTATTACCATATCCTGCCTAATAATATATAAGTTTAGGAAAGATATATGAAAGTTAGTTACAGTAGTTTGTGTTACTCATATTAATTTTGAGTTCAATTATGCCATTAAGTATATTCAATTCTGAATTTTGGTGTGAGTATCCTAGGTTCAAATCCTTTGAGTACCACATGTATTCATTAGTTTCATTGATTTCATTAATTAGGTTCTCATTTGTAAGTTAATTGGTGGGTTGGTGATAGTATGAATATGTACCCGGTACATAGAATTGTTTACCGTCCTTTTGTAGTAAGTCAGACCAGGGTTGCCTTTCAGTAGTTAGAGTGTTGTACCTGTACAAATATAGTTCTGTAAAAATACTGCCCCATCATGTCCATTATTATGGCTGATGTTGACAGTGCTAACCATAACCATACATCAACACATCACAAACACCCCACACATCATCCTGGGTGGTGACTTCAACGCCAAGACGTCGGCCTGGTTTGTCGACAACCCCGACACAGACAGAGGGCTGGTACTACAAAACCAAACCGATAACCTCATCATCCTTAACGACATCCATCAACATACCCATATTCCTCACCAAGCCCTCTATAACCCATCATCTCCAGACATCACCTTTTGCTCCCCAGAACTCGCCCCCACAACATCCTGGAGGGTGGTCAGAACCTTAGGCTCTGACCACCTCCCGATCATTATCACCACCAAAAACCAGACTCACCCCAGCTAGCCACAAACACACATACACCAATTATAAAAGAGCTAACTGGGAAGCATTCACAAATGAGACAGAACAACACTTCACAACTCTAAACAGTACACCCATCACTAACATCAACAATGCTGTACACATACTCAATAAAACTATCCAAAACGCTGAAAAGAAACACATTCCGAGAGGTAACAGAAAAAGACAACCCCAACTTCACACCAGAAATTCAAAACCTCATCAGACAACGCGACATACTGAAACACTCCCCAGCACCCCACACACAAGACATCACACAACAAATTCAAGCACTCAACACCCAAACTAACAACAAAATACAAGAACAACAAAACTAAATTGGAATAACTTCCTACAAACACTTGATCACAAAACAAACCCCAAAAAACTATACAAAACACTAAACAGCATCACACTTTCCAACAGCAACACAACACAATCACATGCTGCAATCACAACAACAGACTCTACTCCTTCATGTAAACAACAAGCAAACACTCTCATCAATCACTTTTCACATGTCAGCCACCTAAAACCTCACAAAGACGACCGACGTGTCATCCGACGTAAGAGACAATTCCCCACAGACCCTGACTATACACCCTTCACCAATCATCAGACAAAGCATATCATCAACAATCTCAAGCATTCACCCGCCTGTGGCCTAGACAACATAAGCAACATACACCTCAGACACCTGGGACCACAAGGCATACAAGCACTCACTAACATATCAAACTACAGCTATTCACACAACACAATACCAGACATTTGGAAGCATGGTATCATCATCACTTTCCCCAAACCCAACAAAGACCCCACGCTACCCTCCTCGCACCGCCCCATCACACTCCTTTGCTCCCCCTCCAAAGTCATGGAACGCCTAGTATTACAACTAATTACACCTGACCTACCCCTAGCTCCAACACAACATGGCTTTAGGCCACTGCACTCCACAAACACTCTTCTCACAGACCTTACACAAAGAGCTTTCGACGGCATCAATTCAGCTAGACCACCACACAGATCACTATTAGCCACACTCGACATTAGTAAAGCCTTCGATGCCATCCCCCGCCACAACCTAACAAACAAAATCTACAACACAAACATGCACAACAACACAAAACGGTGGCTGGCCAACTTCCTAGCAGGCAGATGTGCACACGTATCTTTTGCCGGTCAGTCATCTAAAATCAGAAACTTTCCAAACGGAGTCCCACAAGGATCCGTCCTATCGCCCGCACTCTTCAATCTGTACATGCACGATATAACTACACCCAATACGCCCCAAATAAACTTAGCCTCCTATGCAGATGACATAACACTCACATGCACACACCATGACCCAAAAAGAGCAACAGATCTCCTTCAACCCTATCTCAACACACTACATGGCTGGTGCACTACAAACAGACTTAATCTAGCCCCAGCCAAATCCACCGCAACCCTGCTCACAAGTTGGACAGGAGAACACGAATACATCCCTCAACTCACCATAAACAACACACCCCTAACACATACACACACACCCAAAATCCTAGGAGTAACATATGATACTCATATGACATTCAAACAGCACACCACAAACATTAAAAAGAAACTGACACCCAGACTTAACGCCCTCAGGTCACTTGCTCACACAAAATTTGGACACAACAAAGAAACTACCACCACAGTATATAAACAATACATAAGATCAGTGATGGAATACGCAAGCCCAGCTTGGGCTTCTAACCTAGCTGAAACACATCATAAGACCTTACAGACTATTCAAAACAAAGCCCTGAAGATCATTACAGGCTGCACAGCTACTGCACCCACAGATCACCTACATCAAGAAACCAAAATCCTCAAAGTCAAAGACCATCTGGACATGAGAGGCACTCAATTCCTGGCAGCAGCCTCCACGAACCAAGACCACCCACTAAACTACATGGCAACACACAGACACCAAGAAATATCAAAACAACACCCAGCACACGGTATCACACACAATTATGTCCTCTCTCCCTCCCTGCCCACCCCGAACCAACTTCCAGAAGCACATCCATACTCATATCTCTCACCGATCCATCCACTCACTCACAGACAACACACAGCTGCATGCACGACCTCCCGAAATCCATCCTTCCGAATCCTCCCTTCCTCGCGAGGACAGAGTCCACCTGGCCAGGCTGAGATGCGGACACCATCCAGCTCTCCTGAGCTATCAGAAGAGACTGGATGACTCCGTTGTCGACGCCTGCCCGGGATGTAACACAGCACCCCATACCATTAAACACATCATAGAAGACTGCATTTCACACAACCACTTACGCCAACAACACAATCTACACTCAATGAGAGCTCTGTGGGAAAGCCCGATCGTGGCCATGGCCTTTCTCAGGGACTCGGGGCTGTTCGGCCAGGCAGCTTAGGGAACAACAACAACAACAACAACCATACATCAACAATTAAAATGTAAAACTTGCAAACTAAACAAACCAAAATTGGGACAAGGACAATATAAAGTCAAATTAAATTATCAAAATCGCTATGTGGAAACAACGTTTACTAAAATGAAAATTATTAAATAAAAGAACACAATCCACCACATAGGGTGTACATTACTACATGAGCAAGTTAATCTGTTTCCCAAGCAAACTAATCGCACATATAACAACGCACCATCGTCACGTTAAAGGAAGTAGTCAAGTTTGGGAAGTCCGGGACGTTCTGGCAAATTTTACTAAACTCTGCATGAATAAAGAAACTATATGTTAAATGTCAAAATATTATTTAAAATCAAATTTGCAACATGACAAGACATTAAAATAGTACAAAATACAAATATTGATAGGATATCTATACTATTACAAAATAATATATAAAATACAGTACAGCACTCACTAACGATAGTGCTATCGGGTAGGTACCTGTAAGCATAGCATGCCTCAAGTGACCCCTATCAATAACTACCCTACAAATAACCTACATTTATAGCACAAATAAACTAAGGAAATCGCAAAAGTAAGCAATTGATACTATCGACAATGAATACATATAATATAAAGACAAATAATTACAAAATATGAAGTAACAACAGATTTAAACAAAGAGTACTCTTTTAACAAGAACAATAAATTTAAAAAATCATCAATATTAATATAATAATAATAATAGAAAAAGAAAAAGATAAACAATAAATACAGACAAAAAGTAAGCAGAGGTTATACAAGAAACTTCAAGTTAAAAATGCTTGATTAAAATTATTGATGTCAAATTTTAGAATACAGTCACAATAATTGACCCTAAAAAGATTAAATTTATGGAACAATTTACTTGCCTCAAAACCTCTGTCCACTAAGAGTCTGTATAGTAACCTAGCTCTAGCCCAAAAGTCATCTACTTTAGTGCAGATTTTACAAAATCTTATTAATTGGGAATAAAAACAGTTATAAGTTATTTTACTATCGATATTACTACTAGGGAAAGGAAAGTTTATTACGTTAAAATTAAAATCATCAACTTTGTGATATACTTTAAGTATGCACTGTTCATTAACAATCTCTATATTTATATCAAGAAAATTTTCAACTTTATAATTTACGTTACATTGTGTGAGGGGAATAGAATTAGGGTAAATAAGTTTAGCAACTTGATTAAAATTTAACAAATTGCAAACAAGAATATCATCAATATATCTACTATTATTACTTAACAGTTTAGCAAGTGCTAATTTTTCTGGAATTTTATTTTTCTTGCTACTGTCAACGAAGTCTTTTATATATTTAAATTCTAAAGCAAGCAAGAATAAGTCTGCAATTAAAGGGCTAGCATTTCCACCCATAGGAATTCCTAATATTTGTTTGAAAATGTACGGCCCGAATCTAACATAAGTATTGAAAAGGAGGAATTTAAGGGCATCTTTAAGTTTAGTTCTATCAAAATATACAGAACTAGTGGGAGTAGAGCTAAGTGATGCATTATTAAAATATGTATAAACATTTATGAAATAATTACCATTCCTAACGAACCTGTCAAAGTGCAAATCTATAATAAAGCAAAGCTCTGAATATACTAAATCTAAAGGCAAATTGGTATACAAAGTTGAAAAGTCGAAGCTATGTACCGAGGTAACTTTCGGCATGGTATTTATTTTATCAATAACTTCTAACGAATTGTCAACACTCCAATAATAGTTAATGCCAGTTCTTTTCATGATGGTATTACAATATCTTTTATGAGTACTTTTAATGTATTTTAAGCAATTTACGACTTGTTCTGATAGAGTTTTAGTGGTAGCAAATTTTGCTCCGGCAATAAAGCGATATTTATAAGGTCTTTTATGAAATTTAGGTAACATGTATAATTTTGCAATGCACTTGTTCTTATCAGAAAGTTTAATATCAAATATTATATTTTTCTTGGTATGTTCATCGATTAAGTTATCAATATTCAGATTATTTTGAATTTCATAAACAGAATTACCGCAAATATTTTTACGTAATATGTTACCCTTAATACCTAATTCTTTTTTCATATTTTCAAGATAAAATTTCTTACATGTGAAGCTATAATTATTGCTGGCTTTATCTACTGTAGTGATTACAAAATGTTTATGTAAATTTATTAAATCAGCTTTAAGCTTATTATAATTATAGTCTATAAAATCTGAAAGATTAAATTCATTTTTAAGCGAGAAAATTTTATTTCTAATTAACTTAATTAATAATTTAGACCATGCTTCTAGTTCTCTTACATTGCAGCACGCAATTTTTAACAATTTATCTTTTAATTTATTGACTGAAAAAACAATATCTTTTAAAATTATGTCCCATGTTACTTTATTACTCCCTATTCTAAATTTAAACCCTTTACGACATAGCTCCGCTAATTTGTCGTTTGCAAAATGTTTAACTAGTTCTACATCACCTGTTAATATGTGACATATCGGACTATAAATGAACTTTGCTAGTGCATCACGTCTGCTAGCTGGCATATCCATGACTCTTTCACACACGCATTTATTATTATTGAAAATATCATTATCTGAAAGATTTCCTAAAACTTTATTATAATTACAAATAATAGACCCAACAGGTCGTTCATATGAATACACTATTAATGGTTTGAAATCTCTACAACCATCTGGTAACATGGACTTAACTTTCTTTGAATTAATAAGACTGTTAACATTAATTTTGTCTAAAATTTTAGAGGAATAATTTAAAGTGGACATGACTTTATCTTTAATACGGTTATCTTTGGATTTCTTAGAATTAGCTCTAATATATCCCATAAAAGCAAAGACTATATTCTTAAATTTATTTGTGAAATTATGTTTATTATTTAGAATATTTTCTATAAAAGGAGCAAAACTTTTCTTTTGTAGGCCTTTCAATGAGTCTTTTAATTTTTTAATTCCGAAATTTCGATATAATGAATATAAATTATTAACGGCTCACATATTTAATGAGATGATTGCTATGGACCTAAGTCATGGGGCAAGAAGTATTTCTTGGTGATAGTGGACCTGTATACAAGATATTGTAAAACTTTTCTTAGGATCTTCAAGTCATACTCAAGTCACCTTACAGCACCTGCACATGCAGTATCTGTAACCACACCAGCCTCAACAGACCTACAAAAAAACATAGCCATAACAATACTTTACTGTATAGGATGAAGTTGGTCCACACTTACGTAATCCCACCTTTTAGTTCCCTGATACGACACACAGTGGGATATGTGATGTTAAATATAGTTAAGATAATCTGCATAGATAATACATATTCCAAAATACTTCATTAATATATTTTGTACACATAGACAATAATTACCTTTTCAGATGCGTAGGCTGCCAGAACAATGTGGAACCCTCCAAGGTGAACCAGATATACTCAGCGAGATAACCAACCACTATCGCGACCCTGAAGCCCAAACGCCAATACACAAAAACCACAGCCCAAACAAATACAACGCCATCAAATACCTAACAAAACCACATACCATATCCAACTCACTATTTACACCTTCTGCTAGCCATGCACTAGACCACCATTTCCAGAAACACGCCGGACAATCGCTCCCCACTATCGCTAGCACAACCTCTCCCCGCGATCGCTACTAACCGACTCCTCTACCCTTCCTAACCACCCCGCCATCCGCATACACACGTCATCAGCTGATGACGTCATCGCATCCTAGGTAATTTAATCATCAGGGTAATCTTAATCTACCCAAAACATTATAGATAGTCTACTTGCCATTATACTAGGGGATATGCGTGCCACTATTACTACTGATGTGGTGAGATGTAATTTACCGTTGTTACTGAGTAGGGCTTCTATGAAAACAGCCAAAATGGTAATAAATTGTGAAACAAATCAGATCAAAGTGAATGGAAAGAAAAGAATCGTAAGTTTGAAAACCTCATCATCAGAACACTATCTGTTGCCGCTATCGGCTTGACTAGACGGTGCAGTTTGTATCACTGTGGCTCTGGCATTATCCAATGACGGGGACCTAGAGAAGAAAGCTTTGAAACTTCATCGTCAGTTTGGACACCCTACAGCAGAGAAATTGAAGAAGCTTGTAAGGGATGCCGATATCAGGGACTCAAACCTGGAACGGAGGATCGATAAAGTAACAAATGATTGTACAGTGTGTAGAAGGTATAAGAAACCGAGCCCAAGACCAGTGGTAGGTGTCCCGATGGCTCACATATTTAATGAGATGATTGCTATGGACCTAAGTCATGGGGCAAGAAGTATGTCTTGGTGATAGTGGACCTGTATACAAGATATTGTACAACTTTTCTTAGGATCTTTAGAGCATATAGATTCAATATTTATTTTCAAATATATCAACAAAATTTGTGGTATTAAAATAACATTGAACCGAACTTACTAAGTTAACTTTACCATATATTCAAATGTAACAATCTCAGAAGAGTACTATGACATAATAAACAATAAGTAATCAACTTACATCTGTGCTCCTACAATATGGACAAGTCCATATGGCAGCTCTTACAATAATGGTGACCTCTCAGATACTGACAATAGAAGCTCAATAAACTCTTAAAGCGAAGTTAAATCCAGACTAAGAAATATGACACATTAAGTTAATTATGGAATAACCAAGTTCCACGAAACTTCTAAATATAGGAATGAAACCATAATTACGTATATACACTGTATAAGGTTCATGACACATAACTCATATTCATATATGATCAACTCAAAATAATATCAATCCCATGCTTCACATCTATGAGACAATGCTTTACACCCATACAATGAGACAATGCTTCACATCTATAATGAGACAATGCTTTACACCTATACAATGAGACAATGCTTCACATCTATATAATGAGACCCAAAAAAAGGCTCAAATAACTAGAGCAAATCCAATGTAGAATCATGATCCATATTATATACCGTTCACAAATTATACCGAACAATAACCATCCATAATATTACAGATACAACAAATTAATATATAATGCAATATACCGGTACTCCAATACAATGAAGATATTTCTATAAACCCTTACATAACATATTGTACAGTCCTGATCAGCAATTCACGAACACCAACATGATACACATTTACCCCAATTGAAACTCAGAATAATAGCTCTTTAACATCAAATGCTTCGAAACTCATTGATCATAATTATGCTAATTTGATGCTCAAACAAACTACTGAATAGGAGTGAACAAAATACAGAATTATATACAGGTATCCAAAATGTCCGTAACAATCATATCAAACTACAGTTACGCACACAACACAATACCAGACATCTGGAAGCATGGTATTATCATCACATTCCCCAAACCCAACAAAGACCCCACACTACCCTCCTCACACCCTCATCACACTCCTTTGCACCCCCTCCAAAGTCATGGAACGCCTTGTACTACAACTAGAGTCTATTTTTTTCCAGCTGAGGGTAAATTACCATGTTACTATCTTGGTTACTCAGCTATAAGGTAGATTTTGTAGCGAAATATGTTGTTAATTATGAAAACTTGGCATTATTACGACACACAGCCATACTAGTTTCATATTTGTCCATTAAGTATCGATAAAACAGCTACTAAGGGATTCAATTTACCATCAGCTGGAAAAAAATAGACTATAATTACACCCGACCTACCCCTAGCTCCAACACAACATGGCTTCAGGCCACTGCACTCCACAAACACTCTTCTCACAGACCTTACACAAAGAGATTTTGACGGCATCAACTCAGCTAGACCACCACACAAATCACTACTAGCCACACTCGACATTAGTAAAGCCTTCGATGCCATCCCCCGCCACAACCTAACAAACAAAATCTACAACACAAACATACACAACAACACAAAAAGGTGGCTGGCCAACTTCCTAGCAGGCAGATGTGCACACTTATCTTTTGCCGGTCAGTCATCTAGAATCAGAAACTTTCCAAACGGAGTCCCACAAGGATCTGTCCTATCGCCCGCACTCTTCAATCTGTACATCTATCTATCTATCTATTGCCTGACGCCGTGATCCCCGAAGGGGTGGCCACGAACGAACCGCCCCCATGCACCTCTGTCCCCAGTCAGTCGACGCCCCTCCCCCCAACCAGCACCGCCTTCGTTCATGTAGCTCCTCACTCCATCCTTCCACCTCATATTCGGTCTACCTCTCCCACTCTGTCCCTCCACCTCGCTCTCGTACACCCTCTTAGTCATTCTCTCGCTTTCCATACGTTCCATATGGCCGAACCATCTCAAGTTGTTCCTTTTCACACTTTCCAGCACATCTACCTCCACACCACACCTCCTTCTTACTTCCTCATTAGTCTGTCTATCCCTCCATGTAACTCCGCACGCACTCCTTAAGTAATTCATTTCCACTGCTCTCACTCTTGGTCTGAGTCTCTCAACCAACGTCCATGCTTCGCTTCCGTAAGTCAGTGTCGGGATTACCACACTGTCATGCAAGGACTTCTTCACTTCCATACTGACCACCCTATTTCTTGTTACTGCTTTTAGCGTTCCTACAACCCTCTTCCCCTGTTGTACCCTCTCCCGCACCTCTTCATCCATAGTCCCATCTTTACTCAACACACTGCCCAGATACTTAAAAGAGTTGACGATCTCCATAGCCTGACCGTTCAGCTTCACCTCACACTCTGTGACTTCACCCCTTTCGAAGACCATAACCTTGCTCTTCCCCGTATTTACCTTCAAATTCCGTTTTTCGCACACTGTTCCAAACTCATTTACCAGACCCTGCAACTCCCATTCATTATCACTCATCAGAACTGTATCATCCGCAAACAGCAGTATAGGTAGCTTCCACTCAATTCCCTCCCTTTTCAGCGATACACCAACATCCACTGCTCTTGATAGTATTTCTTTCATAACTCCATCCATATATACAGTAAACAACCACGGGGACATCACACACCCCTGTTTCAAACCAACATTCAGGTCAAAGAACTCGCTCTGCTCACTCTCCACACGTACTTCCGCCTTTGCACCCTCATACATGCTCTTCACTGCTTTCAGCAACTTGCCCTCTACTCCGTATATTCTAAGTACAGTGGTGCACCAACTTTCGCGGCCAATAGGGACCGCCGAAAGTGGCGCGAAAGTGCGATTAGCGAAAGTTGGGGCATTGAGGTAATGGGAATTAATTTAATAGGGACCGGGCATGTACGAAAACTCACTCCCAAGTTGAACAAACCTAGGCAACCAATGACAAAGAATTGCTATACACCAACGAAAACTGGAATTGGTACACTTACTTACAGGTACTCAATATTTTAATGAGTCTATAGTGCTGATTAGCAAGGCATAATAATGAATTACAGTTCTTATACTTCTTCTGAACCACCGCCATAGGCCTATGCAATGTTTTGGTAGAGTTCAGTTAGCGAACTTAGCGTTACGGTACGATACTGATGCTCCAACCGTATATGATACTATGAGGCGCATTTTGGCTCGAGCCAAAACTCAAGCAAAAATGCGCCTATAATTTGAACCAAGACATCAGTTTCAGTTAAGGCCACTAGATGGCATCATGGCGCCGCTTGAACCCAAAACAGTGCATTTGCAAATGGCGCCTATGGCGGTGGCACAGGTTAACCTTATAACCTTATGTCTAAGCATTGTAACCTATTATAATGCTTTGCTAATCAGTATTATAGACTCATTAAAGTATTGAATATCTGTAAGTAAGTGTACCAATTCCAGTTTTAGTTGGTTTAGCAATTCTGGGTCATTGGGTGACTAGGCTAGGTACGTTCAACATGAGTAGGCCTATTTGTAAGTACAAATAATTGTATTGAGTATTTGTAAGTATGTGTATTGATTAGTTATAGTTATTGGGTGACTATATACTGGTATTGGGTCGTGTTTCGACACAAACATTTATTTTTCCTCTACCGAATCCTCTTGCTTGTGGCTGAATAGGCCTTCATTTTCGAAGCTCGGGCGCGAAAATGCGAGTTTTTACCGCCAAACTCAAATCGGCGGGATATTTAGACACTGCCGCGAAAGTGCGATCCGCGAATCGAGATGTAGCGAAAGTTGGTGCACCACTGTACTTTCCACAAACCTTCTCTATCCACTCTGTCATAGGCCTTCTCCAAGTCCATAAAGGCAACATACACCTTTTGTTTCTTCTCCAGATACTTCTCCACAACACAATTCAGGGTAAAAATCTGATCTACACATCCTCTTCCCTTCCTAAAACCTCCCTGCTCGTCGCCTATCCATTTCTCCGTTCTCACTCTCACTCTCTCAATCACTACCCTACTGTATACCTTCCCTACTACGCTTAGAAGACATATTCCTCGGTGGTTACCACACACTCCTCTTTCCCCTTTGCCCTTATATAGGGGGACTATTATGCCAGTCTTCCAGTCATCGGGTGCACTCCCCTTCTCCCATGCTAGTTTGCACATTTTCCATACCCATTCTATCACTATCTCACCACCATACCTCAACATTTCCCCACACACTCCATCTGTTCCTGGTGCTTTCCCCAACTTCACTCTTTTCATGGCTTCCCACACTTCTGACCTCCTGATCCCCACCTCCTCCTCCACTACTTCTCTTCTTCTCCCTCCCATACCATATCCAGCTATGTTTGCTGGCTCTTCATTCCTTTCATTTAGCAACTCACTGAAGTACTCCCTCCATCTTTCGACTCTCTCTTGCTTCTCGGCTAGCATTCTCCCATTCTTATCTTTCACACCCTTACTGTTTCCCTTGCTACCTTCCCTAACTTTCTTGACTTCTTTCCAGAACAGTTTCTTACTCTCCCTCCATTTTACACTCAGATTCCTTCCAAATTCCTCATCTACTCTTCTCTTACTTTCCTTCACTACTCTCTTCACCACCCTCTTACTCTCCACGTACCTCGCTCGTTTCTGTCTCTCGGAATCTTCATTCCCTCTACTACCCAACCACTCTCTATATAAGAGTGGTTGCTTTCTTGCTTTCTTCTTTTGCTTTCTTCTTTTCTTCCACAGCTATTCTTACCTCTTCTGTCCACCATGCTGTACCTTTCACTCCCCTCCCTCTTCTCCTCACTCCACACACCTCCTCACATGCTGCACAGATCTCATCCTTAAACACCTTGCTCATCTCCTCCACTTCCTCCATAACTTCCAGGTCGAACCCACCTAGTCGTCTTTCCACTGCTCTCCTGTACTCCTCCCTGACTTCCTCCTCCTGCAACCTCTCCACCCTCCTCACCATTCCACCCTCCTCTCGCCTCCCTCCCGCTCTCCTCACCCACTTCTTTTGTATCCTAACCTTAGCTACCACTACATAATGATCAGACAGACCCCCTCCAATACCCCTATACACCCTAGCATCCATCACAGATTTCTTCATTCGTTCATCCACACATACATAATCAATCTGTACATGCACGACATAAATATACCCAATACACCCCAAATAAACTTAGCCTCCTATGCAGACGACATAACACTCACATGCACACACCATGACCCAAACACAGCAACAGATTTCCTTCAACCCTATCTCAACACACTACATGGCTGGTGCACTACAAACAGACTTAATCTAGCCCCAGCCAAATTCACCGCAACCTTGCTCACAAGCTGGACAGGAGAACACGAATACATCCCTCGACTCGCCATAAACAACACACCCCTAACACATACACACTCACCCAAAATCCTAGGAGTAACATATGATACTCATAAGACATTCAAACAGCACACCACAAACACGAAAAAGAAACTGACACCCAGACTTAACGCCCTCAGGTTACTTGCTCACACAAAATTTGGACACAACAAAGAAACCACCACCACAGTTTATAAACAATACATAAGATCAGTGATGGAATACGCAAGCCCAGCCTGGGCTTCTAACCTAGCTGAAACACATCACAAGACCTTACAGGCTGCACAGCTACTACACCCACAGATCATCTACATCAAGAAACCAAAATCCTCAAAGCCAAAGACCATCTGGACATGAGAGGCACTCAATTTCTGGCAGCAGCCTCTACGAACCAAAACCACCCACTACACTACAGTACATGGCAACACACCCACGGTCACCAAGAAATATCAAAACAACACCCAGCACACTGTATCACACACAAATACTGTCCTCTCTCCCTCCCTGCCCACCCCAAACCAACTTCCAGAAGCACATCCATACTCATATCTCTCGCCGATCCATCCACTCACTCATAGACAACACGCAGCTGCAAGCACGATCTCCCGAAATCCATCCTTCCGAATCCTCCCTTCCTCGCGAGGACAGAGTCCACCTGGCCAGGCTGAGATGCGGACACCATCCGGCTCTTCTGAGCTATCAGAAGAGACTGGATGACTCCGTCGTCGACACCTGCCCAGGATGTAACAGCACCCCATACCATCAAACACATCATAGAAGACTGCATTTCACACAACCACTTTTTTTTTTTTTTTTTTTTTTTTTTTTTTTTTTTTTAAAGAGACAATGAACGGAGGAAGGAAAAACACAGATAAAACAAAAAGGTCCATGTGCCTAAAGGCATTCTCCATTCATAAAATGTTTGTAACAACTGGATTTAAACTTTTGTAGATTGTAAGTTTGTGGAAAGCAATTCGAGGGAAGTGAATTCCAAAGAGTAGTAGTTCTAGGGATAAATGAATTTTGATAAGCAGAAGTTCTGCATTGTGGAGGAGAAAGTGTAAATTCATGGGCGCTCTCAGCTGCCCTAGTTCTACGGGGAAAGATGTGGAGAGGCGGCACAATTGAAGCAAGTTCCTCGGAACAATTGCTGTGAAAATATCTGTAGAATAATGCAAGGGATGCAACGTTTCTTCGTATGGATAATATAGGAAGGTCCTGTGTGATTGCAGGGTTATTGATTAATCTAATAGCTTTATTTTGAATTTTGTCCAACTGCCTCAATGCAACCACTCCACTTCCACTCCACAGAGGTGAACAGTAATCCATCTGAGAACGCACATGACTTTTATATATTACGGCCAACTGCTCGTCAGTGAAGAATTCTCGAACTCTGTACAGGAGTCCCAGTTTTTTAGAGGCATTCTTAGCAATGCCTCTAACATAATGTGTCCAGCTCAAGTTAGTAGTTAATGTTACACCGAGAATGTCAATACTAGGGGAAGTGGGAATATTTACATCATTAAAAATATATGGGAGTCAGTGAGATTCTGTCGGTTAGAAAATTGAATGTACTTGGTTTTCTGTGCATTAAAGGAAACTAGATTCTTTTGTCCCCATTCATTAATTCTAGAAAGGTCCTGGTTCAGAGAAATTGCAGTGTTTATTTTTGAGTTTATAAGATCGGGTTGGGTGAAAGAATTGGTAAATGTGAAGGAACTGTGGAGTGTTGAGTCATCTGCGTAGGAATGTATTGGATTATGAGTGGTAGATATGAGATCATTGATATGAATGAGGAACAGAGTTGGGGCCAAAACTGATCCCTGGGGAACACCAGCATTTATTGAGTGAAATTGAGAATAAAGGCCATCTACCATTACACATATTTTTCTGTTATGAAGATAAGAAGAAATTAGTGGAACTAATGATGCAAGGCCGTAGTGTGACATCTTCGACAATAAGGATTGATGCCAGACTCTATCAAATGCCTTTGATATATCCAGTGCTATTGTATGTGTTTCACCATGTTGGTCTGTAGCTTGGTTGATTTGATGCGTAAGAAGGCAAAGAATGTCTGCAGTTGATCGACATCGTCTAAAACCATATTGCCTATCACTGATTAATTTATTATTCTCAAGATGCTTAATTATGTGATTATTTAATATAATTTCAAAGACTTTACCAAGAGTGGAAGTTATAGCTACTGGTCTGTAGTTTGATGGATCTGAAGAGGCACCTTTTTTAGGAACTGGATGGATGTTTGCTTCTTTCCAACAACACATCTACACTCAATGAGAGCTCTGTGGGAAAGCCCGATCGCGGCCATGGCCTTCCTCAGGGACTCGGGGCTGTTCGGCCAGGCAGCTTAGTTTCTTACAGTTTCTTCGTCAAGTGACACAAATGTCCTTATCAGCCCTACAATTCTATTGGCTTTGTTTATCTTTTCCGCTAAATGTTCTGAGAAATTTAACTTATTGTCTATCACTACTCCTATATCCTTTTCTGCATTCACTTCCTCCATCGCTTCATACATACTGTATCCTACCTAGTCTATCTTGCTTGTCCCAATCCACATGTACTTGCATTTTTTGTTTATGAAAAGGCATTAACCAATGCTCAGACCATCCCTTCATGCCCTCCACATCTTGAAGCAAACCCACATCTTCCTTACTCCTCACTCTTCTATACTTAGGGAACAACAACAACAAAAACAAGACAAGTTTATAATAAAGTGTTATTGTTTCCCAGGATGGAGGTATCACTCGTGTAACCCGACGGGCTGCTGACCTACGCAACGCACTTGAAGACATCACCACACTCCAGGATACCATCTCCTCAGTTATAGCGGAGCAGGAGTGATGACAGTCACGGTTAATAATAATAATAATTTTACATCTTTTTATTCCTTTGACTCTGAACCCTCTCCTTAAGGCTGAAAAAAATGTGTGAAACAGTAGCTACAGATATGAAAATACAGACAGGATGTTATCTATGAACTTGAGTGATTACTGTATTATAATCAATGGAGTTCACTGGTTTGGGAGATGGAATAGTACACAGCTGGGGAGTGGTACTTAACCAGGTATTGCAATATACAAGAACGGAGTTGTAAGTGACATATTTGTAACATAGAAGATGCACCCCCATAGTTGGCTTTGAAAGTTTAGAAAACTATAGAGTTATTGGTAGATTCCTAACAATATGGGGAATCTGGGGTTTATAATAAGGAACAAAAAGCTTTTTTTATGACAATAAATATGATAACTTGTTCCTGTGTGGTGGTGTAGATATGTGTTGGTTGGCTGTACAAGAAGTGCTGGGGTGTAAGGGGTAAACTATACCCTTTTCATCATAACCGGATGGGATTTTTCTTAAGGGGAGATGGGTCGCTTTTCTGGACTCCCTTCTCCCTTGTGTTTAGCCCCATTAGTTTTGGAATTTTATGACGTTTGGCCCATCAGTTTGGCGACTTTAACACCTTTAGCTCCATTTCGTTGTCAATTTAAAGACCTATCGTGTCATTTAGGTGTAACAAATTTTCCTGGCAAGCGATAGCGAACCTGTAATTATAAGAGGAACCCGCCTTTGGCGGGGAAATTTTTCTACCGAAAAATTTACAAATTTATCTAGCGAGGAAACTTGAAAATACATGAACAAATTAATAAATAACCAAAAAAGCAGCCACTTTCCCCTTAATTACCATACTGATTTTTTTACATTGCAATAGTTAAAGTATTTGGATCACAACTAAAGTTTCCAGGCACCTCAGCTTCCAAAGGCCGAAGTTGCGGAGATGAACGCTGTGGTAAAGTGCAGCCTAGCGAATGGCCCTCAACTTTACCACGCTAGGGAGGGTGGGTATAACAGCATAGGCAAGATAATAGTTAACACTTTTGATGTGACCACAGCTTACCAGATATACATTAATTAACCTCTTCAGTACAGTGGTGTTATTTTAATTAGATTCCAGAGTACATTATTTTATTCAGCTTGGGTTGAATCGAAGGGTTGCAAACTACCTTAAATAATCTTTTGCCTACTACAGATCCATTTTATGCTCCATAAGGTTGTCTACTGATAACCAGAACAAATTTAAGGGGAGGTATTTAGGTTGTTCCCTAGACCTCCATCAAGCTAAAAACTACACCCCCTAGACCCCCTTTCAAGATAAATTTGTAAATTTTTCGGCAGAAAAATGTCCCGGCCGAAGGCCTGTTCCTCTTAAATTACAGGCTCGCTATCGCTCGCCAGGAAAAAATCGACACCTAAATTGCACGAACGGTCTTAAAATTGACAGAGATTGGGCGAAAGTTCTTAAGATCGTCTAACTTATCTATAAATCTTAACAGCATTGGGGCTAAACATGAGGGAGAAAGGGATTCAGAAAAAAATCCTCCAGGTGGAAATCTCCCCTTAAAATGGCATCAAGAGGTTAAAATGAGAATGGATGTATGATAGTTAAGTTATGTAGAGCAGATTAACCAGACCACTGAGTTCCATACGGAACTCTCATAGGTCTGTGTATGATAGTTGGTCAACGTATATTTACCAGAAAGGAAATTATATTGAGTTAAGTCAAGCTCTACTTGCTGCATCGCAATTTAAAGTAAGAAAGGGCACAGTCTAGTTACCTGAACTCTTTCAAATAGGTAAATGGCAGGCTAGTTGAAATATTTGTGTATTTATGTTCATATATTCAATTATTTTTGCATTTTGATATTGCTCGACACACCTGTTGTAATCCGAACTGGGAAAATAATATGGTTAGTTGAATAAAGTTATTGATTAATTATGTCTTGATTAGAGTTTATGTATCATACAATGGTCACAGATGGTTTTTTAATATGCAGTACAGAGTGTATTATTGAGTCACTATTTTATTGACACATGAAATAAGGAAACTAATGCTGAATTTGTTTACAAGTCTTTATTTCAGTACTTGCAGTGAACAATTTATAAGGTGTGTGCATGACGGATTGTCTGTGTTCTCTGTCTTTAGATACTGTGTGGTTCTTTGTGGCCCAATATCTGTTGAAAAACAGTTCCATGTTATTGTTGGGTATGCTTTAATCACCTTATGGCTGCTTGGTAACTATGCTGCACAATCCCCTGCAGCATCTTTTTCCATCCCACCAACCAAAAGGTCTCTCCTCACCACATCCCAGGTGTTTCTCGGTCTACCGATTGTTTTCCTTCCCTCCCACTGGAACAATTGTATCTTGTTCTCAGATGATGGTGTGGTTTACTGTGACTGGCCAACCGAGGTCATTGTGAATAGTTTGCATCATAATCAGGGATCGGTAGGTTTGCTGTGCCTTCGTGGTTCAGTCACATATCTGAGTCAACTGAGTTTAAATATTGGGTTCATTATAATGTAAAACTTTCAAAATAAACAACCAAAACGTATACGAACTCAGAAAAACGACAAAATAACTAATCAAAATCGCTATGTGGAAAACGCTTAAGTAAAATAATAATTTATAAATAAAAGAACACAATCCACCACATAGGGTGTACATTACTACATGCGCAAGTTAATCTGGTTCCCAAATAAACTAATCGCACACATAACAACGCACTGTCGTCACGTTCAAGGAATTAGTCAATTTGGGAAGTCGGGGACATTCTGGTAAATTTTACATAACAGATGTCTACTTTTCCCTGTTCCTGTTCACCTTTCATTCGGCCCATGCTGTAGAGTACAAATAATGGAGGTTCTGGCCTGTGATTTACAGTGGTGGGTCGTACTGACAGGATTTGTTTTATTCAAATGAGTGTCTGCGATACTGGCAGTGAAGGATCATAAGATTCGGTGCGTAGGCCTTCTAGCCATACATTATAGGTGGTTCCTTGACAGGGTACTGGTGTGTAGTTCCTCTGTGCTGTACATCCCATGTGGACTGGATGTAGAAAAATCCCTGGGTCTTGAAGTCATATATCACGAGCAAAGGCATAGAGCTTCCTTTGTAGTGATGATGAAGATTCTAGTGGATGTAATGTTACAGCCTCATATCTTTCTTTTTCTGCCAGCACCCCAGGAAGTTATTAAACAAAATTAGTAGGTATCACCATCTTTGCACCTATCATATACATACATACCTTGAAAGAGAGAAGGGAACGAGGCGACTTAATAACGATGTTCAAGGGAGTAAAAAGTTTGGAACGAGTAGATAGGGGAGATCTATTCGTGAGGGATAATGGAAGGACAAGAGGGCACGAGTTTAAGCTGAGGAAGGGCAGATGTCGTAAGGACACAAAGAAATTCAGCTTCCCATATAGGAGTATAGAGACTTGGAACAACTTGGAGGGGGAGGTGGTGAGAGCGAGGAACATTAACATGTTCAAATCTAGGTTGGATAAAAGTAAATATGGAAATAGGGCAACGTAAGTTATGATATGTTAGTCCAAAATACTGGGAACTGGGAATATCCATTATGATACTTGTCTAAGTAAAATGGATTTATTATAAAGTAACTAAGACAGGACAACACGAGCGCTGCTCAATTCCTGTAAACTACAAATAGGTAAATACATGGAAGTGAGATATATCTGTATGTGGATGACACTAAGCTGTAGAGAAGAGTGAGGAGTAAGGAAGATGTGGGTTTGCTTCAAGGAGATGTGGAGGGCATGAAGGGATGGTCTGAGCATTGGTTAATGCCTTTTCATCCCAAAAAAAATGCAAGTACATGCTGATTGGGACAAGCAAGATAGACAAGGTAGGATACAGTATGTATGAAGCGATGGAGGAAGTTAATGCAGAAAAGGATATAGGATTAGTGATAGACAAAAAGTTAAATTTCTCAGAACATTTAGCGGAAAAGATAAACAAAGCCAATAGAATTGTAGGGCTGATAAGGAGGACATTTGTGTCACTTGACGAAGAAATATTCAGGAATCTCTACAGCGCTGGTTAGGCCGCACCTGGAATATGCGAACCAGGTGTGGGCTCCATATATGGTAAAGGATATAGAAGCAGAGGAGAGCTAGCAAGCTAGTACCAACGTTGAAGAACGCGGGCTATGAGCAGAGGTTGAGGACACTGGGGCTTCCGACACTGGCATATAGGAGAAAGAGAGGGGATATGATAGAGACTTTTAAGATAGTGTCAGGAATGTATGATGAGGATGTGTGTGAAGGTATCTTCTTGATGCGGGAGGGAACAAGAACGAGAGGACCCTCTAAGAAAATTTACAAAGAAAGAAATAGGCTTGAGAAGGCAAAGAACTCATTTTGTGATAGAGTGGTAAATGAGTGGAACGCACTGCCCCAGTATGTAGTCGATTCCGAATCAATAAGGAAGTTTGAAAGTAATCTTGATAAAGCATGGGGAAGACAAGATTTGAAGTTTGATTATAAAGCAAAAATACAGAATAGTAAAAATTTTGCGTCTGCTACCGCCGCCGCCAACACCGTGAACGACCGCAGCAGTGCAAGTACTGGCATTGAGCTGGATACACAGGCCTAGTTTGCCTTTTTCCAGAGGATCTACTGTAAGAATAAAATTTTAAGACAGTGCTCCACACATACGTGCAGTTTCAGTCTCTTGTCCTAATGTCGGTGTTCCAGGCAACCCTGTTAAGGGCTGCTTCACTTGTCAAGTTTTTGGATTTGAGATCGGCACGTATAGTCCGATCCCAGGTCTTCCTCGGTCCACGCCTTAGTGCAGCTCCCTCCACAATCAAAGACCTGCATCTTTTCACCAAATTTTGTTCATGCATTCTCTCCACATGTTCATACCATCCCAGTCTACAGTAGTTATACGCATCTCGCTAATACTCTTTATACCTAACGGTCTCCTCAGCTCATCATTTGTTATTCTATCCTGCAGCCTGGCCCCATTTGGTAAGCTTCCTCCCAAAAGTGGTGAAGGTCTATCATGTGGATCTTACGTTGGATTAGGGTGAAGGCCCAGCCAACAGAGTTCCTTCTGTTAGGTGAGGTAGAAAACAGAATGCACCTCCAGGAATGCATAAAGACTGTACAGGATTCTCCTGATGTGGAATACAGAGATGGATTTAGGTAACATTGTCTTGGTATCTGGCTTTGCAGAGATGTTGGCCTCACAGCAGATGCCTGACTTTGGAGAATGGTTTTTACCACTGAAGCGTGGTTATAGTCCCTCTGCTTACATAATTATGGTGAAGCATTAATTCCAAGGTGGAGGGATAATAGACAGTCTGAACCTTGGGTGATGGCCACCATGGTAGATTACGATGGTCAAAGATCTTCGCTTAAGAGGATAATGGGCGTGCTCACAGTAATAATAATAATAATAATAATAATAATAATTTGTATTCAGTTAGCAATTTACAGAGTTGGTACCACATAGTATATTACAAATATGACATGTACCAGCCTTGCATAATTCCAACTAAGGATAGCCCAATAAGGCCGTTAGGCGTATTTCCATTGGGGTCCTTGTGGGATTAGGTTAGCTGGGGAAATGGGGAGGATAAAAAAAAAAAAAAAAAAAAATTTAGAGAAAGTATTTCTAGGGGGTTATTTTAAGATACCTTACATCCTATAGTAAATATCAGTAATCCGTAATCAGTAATAATTTCAGTTTGGTTTGTCTATCTCTTATGTCGTATTTAGTAGTAGACTAAATACGACATAAGAGATAGACAAACCAAACTGAAATGTCTGACATTTGTTGTCCAATTTATTTGATTATTGGTTAGATATGAGCTATAGGTTCTAACCACAATCTAGTCAAGGTCCAGAAATTTTTAAAATCAATGCTTTTTCTACCTGCTGATCTTGGGTAGCCTTGTTGAACAAATGTAAACTTTTGAATGACATACAGCAATGGTGTAAGAAATAAGTAAGTGAGGATCCATATTCCGCATGACATAAAATCCTCATTGTCGCAATGTAAATATGTTGTAATGTTGAATGTTATTTTTGTACAGTATTATGCAATTGTGATAATAATGTCTGGAATTTAATTTAATTGAATAAGCACCTGTGCCTCATTAGAAATCATTTATCATATTAAGGAACACCCCGTTCTTAACATTAATCATCCATTACAAACCCCAATGTACTTGAATAAACTAAGGAAAGCATATGGTCCTTCCGGGATCCGAACTCGGGACACCACACCCAGAACATAAGCATCTAAACCATTACACCACCAACACAGTTATGCCTTAAACACAATATTCACATCTGTTATGATGCGTAATGTCTTTAGCCAAGCTAATCATTGCACCCCACTACAGGAAGTTGAACCTCCACCAAGGTCTCTAGCATTGGATGACCTGCCCAGTTCCAGCGCTTGGCCTTTGTGCCAAAATTTAATAAATTCAAAATTAAATTCCAATCTGTTCCTGGCTCTTTCACCTTGTTACAGGACTATAATCCATACTCTCCGAGCCTTGATGATGTTCTGGGTGATGCACCTCTAATATGTATAATAATTCATTGATCTTCCAGATGACTGGATTAAGCATTTCATGGCTAAGCCTATTAAATTCAGTGACTTTTTTTTACCTCATTTGTGATCCACAAGAGTATTTCTGCAACCATCCCGAGACCACCTAATTTCATTAATATTGTAAGCAATAAAAACAATATGTTTAAAAAAAAAATCTGTACCTACTAAAACAAGGGCACAGGGCCCTGGGTGGGGCTTTGGTTTCCCGGGCGTTTCCGCACCCTCCTCAGCTCCCCGCCATGGAGTGGCTTCGGTCACCCAGGCTTTATTGTGGTCGGCAGGGAGGGTTCTGTGGGGGCGCTTGGTTATGGCCTTGGCCTTGCTCGGGGCCTTGGGGCTGTTCGGCCAGGCAGCTTGGGGGAAAACAACAACAACAACAACAAAAATACAGTATACTGTGCAGGTATTTGAAATAATCACCTGGAGAAAAGTAGACCCCATGAAAAAGAGGTGCTGTCAAGGTGCCGCTGTTTCAAGTAATCCAGGTTATTACATACATACATGCAATGGTTTAGCATCATTTTTCCATTACATGCAGTGTAACGGCTCAGACGGGGTTGCCTTTCAGTAGGAGTGTACTGTAGTACAATATAGTCCCGCCACAGCACTGCCCCACCAAGTCATCACTGTGGCTGATGTTGGTATAGTGCTAACCGTGCCTCAGCAATACTCAACAGAGTCCCACTTCAGCACTTGCACCTGCAGTATCTGCAACCACACCAACCTTAACAGCGTTACAATAAGACAGCACCATAACAAGACTACTGTACTGTATATTAGGCAATTTGGACTATAGAACAATATAGTCCTGCCCCAACACTGCTCCAACATGCAAACACTGTTGCCGACACTGGTGTGGTGCCAAACAGCGCCCAGGTAAGACTCAGTTCCCTGTGGCACCTATCCGCACGCCCACCAGCATCGGCAGTGCCATACCAAGACAGTTCTAAGATAAAGACATTGCATAGTAATGGCTGTTGGTCCACAAGTCTATCGCCATCCCCATTATTAGTCGCCTTGTACGACATGCAGTAGGATGCGTGAGGCATATTCTTTTTTTCCTCCACCATTAGATGAAGGCCCCCTTACCTAGAAGGTTGACAGTCTCTTGTAAAAAGGTCATGCTAGCTGCTGCTATATCCTTTGTTGATTCATCTGTAATTTTCCTGCCATCTCTGATTTCTCCTTCCTACATTGTCTCATTGTTTTCGGACTCATTTTCTCTGAGCTCTTCGTAAAAGTCCCCTGAGAAATTTGTGTCTTCTTCAGCATCACCACCTTTACTTGGAGTTGGTGCACCTTCTGCTGAGGAAGTTCTACATAGAGCTATTGTCCTCTTACCTCATGTTCTCTTATACAAAACAAAATTGTTTTCGGGGGTAATTACTTTGGTTATTCCGCATTCCAAGCCAGTTAAGATATTATACTTGTAATTGCAATGAGAAGTATTGTCATTTCAATTAAAACAGCTAGTGTATCATATTTACACATGCCATAGCGAGGTTGGTAGAGCACTTGCCTGCAAACCGTGAGGTCGACGGTTCGAGTCTCGGACCAGCCAGTGTGTGTTATTGGCAGACGTCAGTGCTGTTGGTGGACGGCGCGGTATAGCAATCTGTGGCAACTATTCACTTGTCTCTGATCATCAGGGCACCCACCCACTCTTGATCAGGGAGTGCATGGTGGTAAAAACCGCATCATTGACTGGGTAGGAATACGGCAAAACTACATCATCAACAATTATGTATGAGTCTTAGTCTGATAGGGTCCTGCTTTGGTGATTTCTTGTAACAGGTTATGCTTCATCTCTTGATGCACCAAAATCATTAGCTAGCCGATAAAGACATTCATACAATTTTAAAGACTGCTTTGTCCACTGAGAGAGTGGTTTCAAGTCCTACATTGTAAATGGCGGCATTCATATGTAAGGAGTCTAATTATGATGAGAGCTTAAATAGAAAATAAGGTGCAGAAATGACTGGCCTTACACAGCACCCCAATTTTGGGCTGCCTCTGGCATCAGGTTATTTATGTTTAAGTTAGACCAAAGTACCTGATCCCACTTCTTTCTAGGTCTACCCCTATGCGCAGCTCCCACCACATTCACAGACCGGCATTTATTCGCTCAATTCTGATCATTCATTCTCTATATTATAATTTAAAATTAGTTTTAAAATTTCCCCTGAAAAGGAAAACTTCTAATAGTCCCTCATTCAGAACTCATCATGCAGCCTTTAATGACCCATAGTAAAATATATGTATGTAATTACCAATTGTCCATTCACTGAGAGTTTTGTATTCCACTTCATGAAAAATTCCTCCCACAATCAAATAGGTAATACTCTAATGATTGCAAGAAAATAACTAAGGCGGCGTTATCGAATTAAGAGGTTAAAAAACTTATCTTAAACACTCAATTCCTGCATTACACTGTACAAAATAATAGGCATAAACAAGGAAAATACATTCAAGTTGGGTACAGTATATTCCTAGTGATTTACCGCTGATTATTTTTGATATACCTTTATTTCATTAAATGAGTTAATCACTGTCAATATACCTTTAAAGGACATTGTGTAATAGTCTTTCATTGCCCCTATGTATACCTTCCTTAAACCCATATATTTCAATGCACGCGTATAGGAATATGGGCGTGTATTGCAAAGGATGCCGACCGGAACATCTGTGAAGGATCGGGCAGGTGTGAGTCATTCCCGCCAGATGTTCGCACATTACGTCATCGGTCGAGCCGTCTGTAGGGAGAAAATATAACGTCTTTATAGTAGCCTACCACCATGGTGTAAACCATAACGTGATTCAAGTAGTGTATACAATTTAGGTTCTGGAATGAGCATGGGATGAAATGGGAGATAATAGTTCAGACTCGTGATAGAGTTTTGTATTAGGTATAGAAGATGACCGGTCAACTCAACCAGTAGCTCTCAACCAGCACCAAATTAACCAATACAGTTAGGTTAGGTTAGTACTACAGTATATTTTGGCACTGGTTTGGTTGGTCTGGGTTAATTTGGCACTGGTTGAGATGACCTGGAACCGGTATAGAAACAGGAAAGCTTTGCGTCTCTAGAAAGATACTGTATACTAGGCTGCCTCTTCTTGAACAACTTGTGTATATTGAGGAATCCAGATATTTTCATCTGTAGTTGTGTTGTGTTATGTTTTGAACGTGTTTCTGATCTACTTATAATGAATGGATAATAACCGGATAATACAAAGTTGGATTTTTTTTTTTTTTTTTTTTTTTAAGAGACTATGAACGGAGGAAGGAAAAACACATAAAACAAAAAGGTCCATGTGCCTAAAGGCATCCTCCATTCATAAAATGTTTGTAACAACTGGATTTAAACTGTTGTAGATTGTAAGTTTGTGGAAAGCAACTCGAGGGAAGTGAATTCCAAAGAGTAGTAGTTCTAGGGATAAATGAATTTTGATAAGCAGAAGTTCTGCATTGTGGAGGAGAAAGTGTACATTCGTGTAAATTCATGACTATTATACCCTGTTTCTTTTAAACTGACGGTAAGTTGCAAAGTTTCCATCAAGATTTCTCAGTTATTTTGTAGTGAAATATGGTGCTAATTATATAAACTTGGTCTTAATATGATACAGAGACATAGTAGTTTAATATTTTCCCATTAAGTATCGAGAAATCAGTAGCTAAGGGATTCAATTTAGGCTACCGTCAGATGAAGTGAAACAGAGTATAGACTTCTTTGATCGAGTCTGTTGATAATTATCGGTTCCATGTCATCTCAACCAGTGCCAAATTAACCCAGATCAACCAAACCAGTGTCAAAATATAGTACTAACCTAACCTAACCGTATTGGTTGATTTGGTACTGGTTGAGAGAGCTACTGGTTGAAATGGTCTACTGGTTGAGTTGACCGGTCACCATAATTATCTACTGCTCATTTAAATTATGAGTGTTTTGTCATATGACAGTACTGTACACTTAAGGGAGCCCACCTCGTTTGTTTTTCTCTCTTTCTCTCTCTCTCTTTGGCTTGTATCTATTCGGCCCCATTCAGCCTACTGTTTTAAGACGTTTACCCCCATCCAGGTGTCAATATTTGCCTGGCGAGAGGTAGCGAGCCAGCATATATATATATATATATATATATATTTGTTTTACAGCAAGCCAAATTTGTACATTTTTCGATAGAAAAATTTCTCCGGTGAAGTCGGATTTCATCATTACAATGCTGGCTGGCTATCGCTCGCCAGGAAGAAATCGACACCTGGATGGGGATAAACGTCTTAAAACAGTTGGCTGAATGGGGCCAAATGGATACAAGCCAGAGAAAGAGAAAAGGAGAGAAAGTTAGAAAGAAAAAAAACGGTGACTCCCCTTAAATCAGCATGCAGGAGATAGAGGAGAGAGGTAGATAGTAGATTTGCCAACACACTATGAAGCTTGTATATAATTCCCTCCAGTCTGTTCTTCTCACACATTACCACACACTGAAAATTCATGAGATGTAGATGCTGGCGCTCTTGGTGTGGTGGTCCATGAGTGTTGTCTGTGGGGAGCATGGGGTTATCTGGGTTACTGTGGACGCCGTGTTGGATACCTCGTGAGTGTTGTCTGTAGGGAGAGGTGTGTTATCTTGGTTATTGTGGACGCCATGTTGGATACCTCGTGAGTGTTTTCTGTGGGGAGAGTTGTGTTATCTTGGTTATTGTGAACGCCATGTTGGATACCCCGTGATGTAGGCCTATTCTCTTTTTTACCTAATGTTTCGTGAGCTCATCCTGGGGGCCATTTTTCATAATATGGTTTGACACACACTCACACGAAACACACACATAAGTAAATATAGGCCTACTACTTGGACCCTACTGGAAATAAGTTTATTAAACTTTAATGGGTTATCCTTGTGGGAGTGATATGCGAAACTGGGGTGCTTTTTGCAATCTTGTTTATGCTCTGCCTCTTGTTATGTATGTAACTCTTACTAAATAAAATCAATCAATCAATCAATAAGCTAATGAAACCAAGATTGAAGATCCTAACACTTAATGGCCTTAACTGTTCATGAGGATATTTTTTTTTTTTTTTTTTACCTGTTATGCATTATAAAAAACGGTGGAAAGCTACAACGAGGCAGTGAATTCCAGAGGGGGGTTTGTGGTTTAAAAGAATTTTAAACAGTAGGCTATAAATCCTACACTGATGAGGAGTGACTGTCAAGTTAAGGGCGCTGAGAGAGTCGGGTGAAACTTAGAAAGATACAAAGAAGCTAGTCGAACCCAAAGTTACCTGTAACGGTGTCATTTGTGCGATAAATGAAAAAAAAAAACATTCAGGTAAAACCGAGTACAAATCCCCCACCACCCCCCACCCCCACACACACGGTCTTTGTCATGCAAACTTTACTTGTCATTAGTGAGACCCCATATGGATTATGGTGTCCTTATTACAGAATGGACATAGATTCATTGGAGAGAGTACAGCGTAGAATGACAAAAATGATCCATAATATTAGAAATCTTCCGTATGAAGAAAGGTTGAAGAAATTAGGTTTACATTCGTTAGAGAGACGCAGAGTTAGAGGGGATATGATAGAGGTGTTCAAGTGGGTTAGTGGGATTAACAAAGGGGACATGACAAATGTACTAAAGCTCAGTGATAGCGAAAGAACTCGTACCAATGGTTTCAAATTAGATAAATTTCGTTTCAGAAAAGATATAGGCAAATATTGGTTTGGTAACAGAGTTGTAGATGGGTGGAATGGACTACCAAGTGCTATAGTGGGATCTAAAACTGTAGGGAGCTTTAAGATAAAATTGGATAAGCATATGGACGAGAAGGGTTGGGTGTGAAGGGGGATCAGCCGGGTTGGGCCAATCAGCGCTCTGCAGACCCCCATAATCCTGCGTTAATCTCTAACCGTTTTGGTAAGATGATCCTCAGGGTATTAGAGTGTTGAGCCTATAATTGGGCTTTGTAATTGATTTGGGGTTGTGTGGGACAGGGATCTGCCTTGCTTAGGCCAATCGGCTTTCTGCAGACTCCCATTTTCTTATGTTATGTTCAAAGAAAAGGTAGTCCAAGGCTGTAATTTCCAAAGCTTACCTGTTGATATTCCTGTACACACATCAATTAAGGATATATATATATATATATATAAATATATATATATATATATATATATATATATATATATATATATATATATATATGTATATATATATATATATATATATATGTGTGTGTGTGTGTGTATAACAATTGTTTGATAATTGTGGCACCACAATGGCGTCCACATAAAAAGATGGTCGTTCTCTCTCACTACAATATCTTTACGTAGGACAGGTGAGCTAAGGTGGTACGGTTGGCCAAATAAGACATGTCTCCGCTGTCATTACGTTTTGCTCGCTGTGTGCTGTATTAATGTCTGTCAGATGTTGAATAGGGTGTGTAAAGATAGGAACATGTTTGTATATCTCACTCGAAACTATGAATTAATGCTTAGATAGTACTGATACTAATTATTGATCGAAATATACTTAGTGCCACATCACTTATTTGAGCAACTGTACACCCATGGACACGAATCTCTGGACAATATCTCGAGTGCCATTCATAACACAGGGTCGTACTAATTTGATAAACTAATAGATCCACGTTGATCAAGGTACTTGGCTTCATTATACCACCCTGTTCCAAATAGGTAGACCATAAATCGTCAACCTTAAGGGGAGGTATTTAGTTTGTTCCCTAGACTTCCATCAAGCTTAAAATTACACCCGCTAGACCCCCTTTCAAGATAAATGTGTACATTTTTCGGTAGAAAAATGTCTCGGCCGAAGGCCGGTTCCTCTTAAAATGCAGGCTCGCTATCGCTCGCCAGGAAAAAGTCGACACCTAAATGGCACGAAAAGTCTTAAAATTGAAAACAATGGGGTGACAGTTCTTAAAATCGCCAAACTAATGGGGCGAACGTCTTAAAATCTCAAAAGCAATGGGGCTAAACGTGAGGGAGAAAGGTGTCCAGAAAAAAAATCACTCAAGTGGAAATCTCCCCTTAACCTCTTAAGGGGAGGTATTTAGTTTGTTCCCTACGTTTTCATCAAGCTTAAAATTACACCCCCTATAGGCCCCCTTTCAAGATAAATTTGGCCAGAGGCCGGTTGCTCTTAAATTACAGGCTTGCTATCGGTCGCAAGGAAAAAATCGACACCTTAATGGCACGAAAGGTTTTAAAATTGACAGAGATGGGGCAAAATGTCTTACAATGTCCAAACTACTAGGGCGAACATCTTAAAATCTCAAAAGCAATGGGGATAAACATGAGGGAGAAAGGGGTCCAGAAAAAATCCCTCAAGTGGAAATCTCCCCGTAACTAAAAAAAAAAGTTATATCAAATGGGCTGCAAATGTCCACACTTATTCCTTGGCTGACCCTTCCCAAATGGTAGACATGTTAGCTCGATTAATCTAGTCGTTTGTGAATTATAGTAGTTAATGTTGAAGAGTTTTGGCCTAATTATTGGGAACAGGGTACAGATAATGTTCACCCTATTCTTTGTTATCATAAGGAAGTGTTAAGGGGAGATCTTCACTTGAGGGATTATTTCTTGACCCCTTTCTTCCTCATGTTTAGCCCCATTGCTTTAGATATTATAAAACGTTTGCCCCATTAGTTTAGCGATTTTAAGAACTTTCACCCCATATTAAGACCTTTCGTGCAATTCAGGTGTCGATTTTATCCTGGCGAGCGATAGCGAGCCTGTAATTTAAGAGGAACCGGCCTTCGGCCGGGAAATTTTTCTACCGAAAAATTTACAAATTCATCTTGAAAGGGACTCAAGGGGGTGTAATTTTAAGCTTGATGGAGGTCTAGGGAACAAACTAAATACCTTCCCTTAAAGTATTCCTGACCACGACTGTAGGTGAGGCCGTCTGGGGAATATGCTTAGTAGGTTACCATCGATCAGTGACGTCTTGTACCTCGTCGTAACACCACCACCTGTCCCTTGTACGGTTGGCTAAATAAGTCGTGTCTCCGATGTCAATACTATTTGCACGCTGTATTAATGTCTGTCAGATGTTGAATAGGGTGTGTAAAGATTGGAACATGTTTGTACATCTCACTTGAAACGATGGATTAATGTTTAGATAGTGCTGGTACCAATTATTGAGCGAAATATACTTGGTGCAGCGACATAACTTCATTGGCCGACTGTACAGTCACTCAGGAACATTCGTATTTTTCATAATGCAATATGTTTGTAAGCCAATCTGTTATGGACATTTTTGCATAAATTACTAATTAAACCATGCATATAGTTTACTGTTTAGTAAATTTCATGTATAAATAAATCCCAAGGGATGTATTTACAGAGAAAACCTATGAGGCCCACGGATATTACGAGTGACTAAGGTACAGTTACCCACATGAAATTGTAGCCTATACACTCCGTGATTCTATGTGTGGAAAGAATCTTATACTCTGTTTCTTTTCATTTGACGGTAAATTGCAAAGTTCCCATCAATATTTCTCAGTTATTTTGAAGATTGTGTAGTGAAATATGGTGCTAATTATATAAACTTGGTCTTAATATGAAGCAGAGACATAGTGGTTTCATATTTGGCCATTAAGTATCGATAAATTAGCTGCTAAGGGATTCAATTTACCGTCAGATGAAATGAAACCGACTGTAGTAAAATTGAATAAGAAGTGTAGTGTGTTATATAATAGTTAATTCATATGATCAGTTAATGATTGTTTAATAAATTATTATTGCATGTGTATCGTAGCTTTATATGGAGTGGATACGTAATTATGTGGTCAACGACACAGTATATATTTGCACTAGTAATCCCCCTCCCTCACCCTATAGTCTATCCGCTGTGAGTAGGCGAGAAATCATGACCTCTAACCTCTGTAGCTAAAAAACCACTGGAGTAATCGAGCTAATATTCCTACCATTTGGGAAGAGCCAGTCAAGAAATAGATGTGGAAATTTACCGCCAATTTGCTCTAGCCCTGTTTGAGTTACAGAGGATAAGAGGTCATGATTGTTCGCCTACTTATAGCGAATAGACTATAGTAGCCTCGCAACGGAACCAAATAAGTGCATTTATCTCTTACTTTGGAATCTCTCTCTCTCTCTCACACTCTAGCTCTCTCTCTCTCTCATTGCATTTATCTCTTACTTTGGAATTTCTTTCTCTCTCTCTCTCTCTCTCTCTCTCATTGCATGTATCTCTTACTTTGGAATCTCTCTCTCTCTCTCTCTCTCTCTCCAAGTCATTCAACTCCAGAACAGAGACAAGGCAAGCACACCCTCGGATACTCTCCCACCTTGATGATAGCACAGTTTAAGGGGGTAGTACTCGCTTTTTATCCACCCCTTCTCCCTCATGTTTAACATATTAGTTTCGAGGTTTTAAGACGTTCATTCCGTTAGTTTGGCGATTTTGAGACCTTTCGCCTCATTTTTTGTTATCAATATTTATAAATTTCGTGCCCTTTACAGTAGGTGTCGATTTTTTCCTGGCAAGCGATAGCAAGCCTTCGGCCGGAACATTTGTCTACCGATTTTTTTTACAAATTTATCTTGAAAGGGGATCTAGGGGTGTGTTTATAAGCTTGATGGAGGTCTAGCTTGGAAACTCAAAAATAAATAAATTAATAAATATATAGACCAAAAAGCAAGCACTCTACCCCTTAACGATTAACGCCTAATGTTACCACTCCGTGCCATATTACCGCGTCCAACTCTGTACTTCTATATCTCTCTCTATATATGGCCGTATTCTTTACTGACTGGGAATTATCTATATCACATTGAATGGAATGCTGGTTAACCCTTTGAGTACCAGCGACGTGTTATATTATATTCTAGCTATATTTAGACGATATTATGCAGCTTAGGAAGGATCTGTGGTAGTTTAAAGGGTTGGTTAAGATAGCTTGAAGACTTATTATTGCTAGAAGTCCTCCCTAAGCTGAATTAAATCGTCTAATAGTTTGCCAGAATATGATGAAAATGACGTCCCTGGTACAGTAGCTATGGGTTAAGGAAGGGAACTTCATATAATTCGTTTATTATAAGCTAACCATTCAGATTTACATAATTGTTGTCTCACAGTATAATATTAAATAAGTCCCTATAACTCAGTATTAGCCTACACTGTATTACCTCCCCCGTGCTATAACAGACCCCCCTCACACACACACACACACACACTCAACTAATTGAATAGTTAATAGACCCTTGCATGGTGAGTCCTATATTTATGTGGACGTATCAGTTTTCTGATTATATGCAATATTCTATCTCAAGAATAATTTATTTAACAAAAAACGCCTCATGGAGTTTTGATTTTCATAGGCCGAAGTAAATCGTTTGATAGTAACTAAACTGGAAATTTAGTTGGTAGGAATCATGGTAAATCGTCAGTCCTAACAACCGAAGTGTAGATTAGATACCCCAGTATATTATTTAGTTCTCGAGTTGTCTAAGTTTCCTAAATACGGACACAGAAGACAATGTTCATGTGTAATTCGTGTTCTCGATGTTAGAACACAAATGTCACCTATTGATTCACAGATTAAACCAGCTGTGATAATTGGCCTATAAGCTTTTCCCAATTCACTGGTTCAGACACTAATAACTATTCTTTTATCTCCCCAAGAAATTAATCAGAATGGAACAGTCGTGAGCCTCTTTGTGTTCACCTTTGTGTTCCCTCCATGACTGCATCACCACTATAAATAGCACAAGATATATATGACCACATTCATTTGTTTAGGCTATCATCCAGGAGAAACTGTAGCAAAAGTAGATACTCCCCTTATTCTTACATCATTATATATAATATATATAATTATGGAAGAATATTGCCTATACTATATTATAGTCTAGGGCCAGGCAATATATTTTAAGTGAGAGAAAAATAAACAAAAAATTAAACAAGAAAAAAAAAATCTACGAAGGGGTTTACAATTAAATATTTATGGTTAAATAACACGTACTAATTATTGTTAATTCTAAAACATGCCGTGTCCCCGTAAAAATATAGAATAGTAGTCGCATACTTCAGCTTTCAGAGCACTAGTTATGTGACCTTTTAATTTGGAGGTAGTTGAAGGCAACAGTGCTCCCTCCTACCGAGTACTGAACTGTTAAGACACACCCAACGTATCGATCATATCCGCACACATACACAGGAACATTGCGTTAGAGGGTGGAAGGTATTGTTGTACATACATGCACATACTTCATGATTTAGAATGCTGCGAGTTGTTAACCACCCACAGTACGAAATTTTTCCTGCCGTGTTGCCTCGAGGAAAATACTTTCATAATGAGGTTTTGTGAATACTGAATACATTAAAAATAAATATTTATATTGTTGACTGTTTATCTATTGTAGAAATGTTGCTAGTATATGTTTTTATCCGATTAAAATGATGTGGTATGGAAAGAAAACTGTGAAGTAATGGACTAGTTGGTCGCGTGAGGTGAGGGCGCCGACTGCCGGGTCGGGAGGATTTGCGCGGTAACTTCAGTTGAGGCACGGTTGACGGGAAGCGCTGTGCAACGCTTCTCAGTAGTTGTAGATTAGTAGTGTGCAACTTGATTGATCCCATCCGATATAACTACGAAAGTGTGCAAGTTGTCAAAGTGAATAACAGGAGTGCGTATTGGTCGTGAATATTAGTGTGCAGCAGTGTTAGAACGGTGGGAATCTTGTGGAATACCAACTGAGGGAACGTCGCTGGCCAAACCCAACTCTCGTCGGCCCATGCGGGTCCTCCCATAACCTGGAGTGCTAGAAAGGTGAGTCCATACCCAACTTGTCTCTAACTTCCCTGTCAACTTACTCAACTCCTTTTATATATCTAATTTTGATTGCCGTACATTCTCAGAAAAGTAATTAGGCCTATGAATGATGATTGCGACTTGTTACTAATGATAGGCTGGAAGGCCGTTGTGGAGGGGGGAGGGGCCGGGGTGGGTGGGTGTGTGTCTGTCTGTGTCCAGGTATGTCCAATAGGCCTATGCCCAGTATGTTATCGTGATACCGTACAAGGAAGGAAGAGACGTGGCGTGAGAGTGGAGATGCTGCTCACACTAGATGGGCTAGGGGTAAAACATTAAACTATTTCTTGGAATACTGGTATACAATTCACCCATTTTCTCTTTTTCCTCCCTTGGCTTTCATATTGAACTAAACTAGCTCATTTGGATTGTGGAAACAAAGTTAGCGTTTTAGTTTTATGGCTGGGTAACGTTATAGCCTAGCCTACTAACCTAACAGTCCTGTTCCTAACTTCGTAAGTGATTAGGCCTACCAAGTATATAATTATAGTAGGGCCTAGGCCTATGTATTTCCCCATATTTGACAATTATCATTAAATGTTTAGTATTCATCATAAAAAGCATGGTTTTAGGTTCTATTAGACCTTGGTACGCAGCTACATGATAGGTTAGTCAGTTAATAACTAGCCTATAGGCTAATTTTAATTAGGCTTAGTTAGGTCAATGGTAATGATATATAGACCTACATACGGTACAAATTCATACATAAAAGTTTTGGTAAATTTCTATAATTGCACCTAGGCCTATACGAGGTAAACACATTATTATTGTATTTAACAGGAAGGTACGACGAGGTAAGTGATGTTGTATAGCCTAGGTGGCAATATGCGGAAATGGATTATAAGGGTATTCCGCCCCCTCTGACAAAAGTCTATCAATCTAGATGTGACACGGATTTTACAATGTTTCAGAGAGACATTATTCTAACTTAACAACCTTACTAAACCTATCCTAGTATTATGGGTAAGGGCTGCTGCCCCCATACCCCCGCTGGTTGGGTAAAACGGTAGAAATCCAGTTGGGGTGGACTAGTGAGTAACCGTAGATTACAATAGGCCTAATCGGTTGAGGGGGACTTTGCCCGGATTGGCCCCCTCACCCATCATGACTTATCATCATCATAATTTATAGCCTAGCCTATATTACCAGCAGGGGCAAATAACAAGTCAAATTAGACGCGAATGTAACTGCGAGCGGGCGCTACGTCCGCTAACACGGCTATTACCGAACGGTGGTTTAACAATAGGCTAATATTATAAAGAAAACAAAATCACACACACACACACACACACACACACACAGGAACAACTAAAATATAACCTCTACAAAGACTGAAGTGAAGAAAAAGGTAAAATCATTGGAAAATGAAGGTGCCCACTGCCCAGGGCCTATAAATGATTAGGATACCAACCATAATGCCATTTTCAGTCCAGTACAGTATTACCCGCCAAGCGAAGTTTCTGGAGACTGATTGTTATTGTCTGTCTGATGATTCTGATCCGTCTGGGTAAAGCAGGATTTCTAAGAAAAAAATACAGGGGAACTCGGAAGAGCGCGTAGCTCCCCTAAGCTGGCGGAGGTAGCCTATGCCCTCTCCAATGCTTCCTAACTGGAATAACTTATTCATTGGTGCATATCCTATAGCCTATGTCCACCAAATTTTGTGAACATCGGTTCATAACTTTGTGTCTTTGCTGGCGGTGTGCGCTCTACCGATTACATCCAAAATTGAATAACTTATTCATTGGCTGCTTGGCACATATCCCATCTGCCCAACAAGTGCCAACTTTTCGTGAAAATCGGTTTATAACTTTTTGAGATACCGTTATCTTGTTCACAAACAGACAAACGAGGCAAAAACGTAACCTTCTCCACTTCAACTTCGTTGGCAGAGGTCATAATGGACGGATTTACATGAAACGTTAAGTTCATTCAAATTTGGTACGGTACTGGTACCAGAATAGAAACTATTAATCGGTAATAATGCTAGGAGTGTCTTATTGAAAATAGTCCCTGGCCTGCACTCCCAGAAATATAACCCTATATTATAGCCTAACAATTACCGGTACCCTTTCAAGGGTACCTTGAGTACAGTACCGGTACCCTTCAAGATTTGGGTCGATCTTCACGATACTCACTATAGACATAATGGTTAGCTAAGTACCTCACACAAAGAATCAAAGATAAATCTACAGTTATACTATAGTCTATGTTTTTCAGCTGATGGTGAATTGAACCCCTTAGTAGCTGATTTCTCGATACTTAATGGAAATATATGAAACTACTATGGCTGTGTCGTATTAATGCCAAGTTTTCATAATTAACATATTTCGCTACAAAATCTACCTTACTGTATAGCTGAGTAACAAAGAGAGTAACATAACAATTTACCCTCAGCTGGAGAAAAATAGACTATACCCCTATTGTGTTGCTATTCTGTTGATACTATTCGACATTCTGGTTAGCTAAGTACCTCACACAAAGAATCAAATATAAATCTACAGTTATACTACCCCTATGTTGTTGCTATTCTGTTGATACTATTAGGTTAATATTGTTAGTAGTAGACTTAGTATGGTTTTATGATGTGCGGAAATGTATATTTGACTTGAAATAGATACATTGAAGTATTACAAACCTTCGGCAAAGTGAGACTCGTCCGCGGTTTGTTTACCTGGGTGTAAAGTACAGTCGGTTGGGCCGCGGCGTACTTGGGTTTTTGCCCCCTGCTTGCAATATATATGTTGATGATAATAAGTCATGGGGGGGTCTTTGCCCCCCTCATGGGGAAAACGGTTCTTCAGAGGCTTGTAATTACTTCCAAACACTATAGCCTATATTGATTTAAATTAATACAGAAAAATATATAAATCCATGGGAAAATTAGTTACATTAATATTAAAAATAAACCAGTTTCCACGTCTGCTGAACCATCCAAAAAAACGCTAAAAGGCGTGTTTTGAAGGGGGGAGGTGGGGGAAGGGTAGTATAACTAGATTTTCCGGTACCCGCTTATGTGTTCTAATGAACACTGAAGTTGAATTATTGCGCAGGCTGTGAGACACGGTTATAGACAACTCCATATTACATTAATTTTGTATAGATTAATGTAATTAGAATACTGTATTTTTGCTATTTGTCTTTCTCGTGTAGTGTGGCGGCTGTGGCTACTGGTGACCTTTTGAAATGCACAGCAATTGTGTGTGTGTGTGTGTGTGTGTGTGTTGTGTGTGTTTACGTATGTGTGTGTGTTTACGTTTGGTTGTTTGCCGTTATGTGTATGTCAGGTGTAGCGTCTGTGTACGGTGAATCCGTATTTGCTTGACCGTAATTTTTAGATAGAGGCCTGCAGGTGGATGCTGTCAGGCAACATCTATGCTGGTGTGTGGGGGACGGGGTCTTTGTAGCTGTGTTTATGCAACGATGTGTGTCTGTTGGATTAGCTGTGTGTGTGTGTTTGTGTAAGTATATATGCATGTATCAGTATATGTGTAAGTAACCTTGAGAGGTGGGCGGGGCAACACTCACGATCTTCCCCCACCCTGTTCTGGGATGCAGGTCACTCCCTTCACTTGTTCGCCTTAATCCGTTTTTCTTCCAGTACATGTTGTTCCTATTAGCTACCCTGGATAGCATTCAACTGTTTTCAGTACTGTATATAAGAATGCCATCTCGAAGTTGACGGGTTAAAATTATCTTTGTAATATGCCTACCGGTACAATTATACGGTGCGTGTACCGTAACTTATTCTTCATTACCGGTAAATTATATATATATATATATATATATATATATATATATATAGATAGATAGATAGATAGATAGATAGATATATATACCGGTATATATATACGGTACTACCTAATGTTATGCTTTTGGCAAGCAATAAGCCAGCTACCATTACGAATATAACGTTTTTGTAAAGTATAGGCTAATCAAGTCCTAAGATATTTTGTTAATGAAAAAAAAAGGCCTAATACAGTATATATACCGGGTACGCTACAAGTGTTAGGTATACTGGTAATGTACGGTAGCGTGCCGAAGACATAAATTGGCCAATGCTTTGTTTTGCCATGAGGCCATAAGTGTAATATGAGAAGGCCATTGAAGAGGATCCGTTGTGAGACCATAGTCCGTTACAGCTGTGTCCGGTTGGCATCAGGTTCTTTTCTTCACAGATCTTCCGGCTTGGCTACCCTTGGCTCTATTGCCCACACCTTTTAGTCAGTCAGGTTATGTGTAGGGACAATCGGCGTTCAGCAGACCCCCGTAATCTTGTGTTAATCCCTGACCATTTTGGTGGGGGCAGTACTCAAGGTATTAGTGAGTTGGGCCTGTAATTGGGGTTGGGTGTGACAGGGATCTGCCTTGTATGGGCCGATCGGCTTTTTGCAGACTCCAATTTTCTTATGTTCTTATGTTAACTGACCATAACTTTTTCCGTGTTTGTGTTGCCATACTAGTCCTGTGATCCTATGAATTGCGGAAATCGGACAATTTTCATGATGACACCATTTGTTATGGGTTCAATTTGGTCAAACATGGCAGAGATAACCCTGTGACTACCTGGATAATGCATACTCCCCAGGGTACTAGGTTAATGGGTATATCAAACACCCTAGACTCCATAGAGGAAAGACGCTGACGTCAAAGTTGGTGTAGGCAGCTTCACACACACACACACACACACACACACACACACACACAGACAGTGGTTGTGGGAATTACGGTAAATAGTTCGTATAGGCCTATTCTATTATAGCTTCATTCGTCTTGACTAACACAGCCGAATTACCGGTAAATATATACCGGTATGTATGTGAATTTAAGTTTTAAGGACGATAGCACGAATATCAAAATAAAATGTAGCCCACAATTTAGTACCGGTACGGTATGTATACGATACATTAGTGTGTTTGTCTTAACTGGCGAAAACGTGTCATATCTCCATCTTCATTACCATTAGACTCTAATGGTAATGAAGATGGAGATATGGCATGTTTTCGTCAGTTAAGGGGAGATGTCCACTTGAGGGATTTTTTTCTTGACCCCTTTCTCCCTCATGTTTAGCCCCATTGCTTTTGATAATATAAAACGTTCGCCCCGTTAGTTTGGCGATTTTAAGAACTTTCACTCCATTTTAAGACCTTTCGTGCCATTCAGGTGACGATTTTTTCCTGGCGAGCGATAGCGAGCCTGTAATTTAAGAGGATTCGGCCTTCGGCCGGGACATTTTTCTACCGAAAAATTTACAAATTTATCTTGAAAGAGGGTCATGGGGGTGTAATTTCAAGCTTGATGGAAGTCTAGGAAACCCACTAAAAACCTCCCCTTAAGACAAACGCACTAATGTATCGTATAGCGCTACATACTGAATTGTGGGCTACATGTTATTTTGATATTCATGCAGTTTAAGAAGGACCTATGATTAACTTGCTCATGTAGTGATGTACACCCTATGTGGTGGATTGTTCTTTTATTTAATAATTTTCATTTTAGTAAGCGTTGTTTCCACATACCATAGCGATTTTGATAATTTAATTTGACTTTCTATTGTCCTTGTCCCCATTTTGGTTTGTTTGGTTTGCAAGTTTTACATTTTAATTCAGAGCGTTTATCTGGATCGTATTCACCCCTCTGAGTCCTACAGATATATTATAAGCTAAACGAAACTGTCTAATGATTAGACAGTTTCGTTTAGCTTATAATATTATCTCTAGGACTCGGAGGGGGGGTGAATACGATCCCGATAAACGCTCTGAATTACATATGTCCTTCTTAAACTGCATGATATCGTCTAATTTTAGCCATAATACAAGGCAAAAAGGCGTCATCGTGCTGAAAGGGTGAAGATGCAGTGATTTAGTAGTTGTGCTCATTAAATACAGCCACTGTACAGGTAGGCCATTGAGATATCAGATGTTAAGGGGAGGTTTTTAGTTTGTTCCCTATATTTCCATCAAGCTTACACCCCCTAGATCCCCTTTCAAGATAAATTTGTACATTTTTCGGTAGAAAAATGTCCCGGCCGAAGGCCGGTGCCTCTTAAATTACAGGCTCGCTATCGCTCGCCAGGAAAAAATCGACACCTAAATGGCACGAGAAGTCTTTAAAATTGACAGAAATGGGGCGAAAGTTCTTAAAATCGCCAAACTAATGGGGTGAACGTCTTAAAATATCACAAGCAATGGGGCTAAACATGAGGGAGAAAGAGGTTCAGAAAAAAATCCTCCAGGTGGATATCTCCCCTTAACCCTCTCCGACATATGACGCGATTTTGAGCCTATTGGATATACTTTAAAGCCTTTATTACCATCAGGGGTATTTAGAAACCTTTAGTTTAGTTACTTCAACCTCTGCAGTTGTCTTTGAGTTAGCTGTGGGCAGAAAACTAATTTTAGAGAGGTAATTATAAGAGTGAGAGAACTCTATTTCTTATTGCTAATCTGGCAACTTTGCGTCATAAATGCGTGAAAGGGTTAAGACTCTAAAACTTTCAGCCATGTGAATAAACAAATGTACGGTAGCAGTAAAGCTTCCCATGGTTGACGTACCCGGTACCGGTAACTAAAACAATTATTCTACCCTGGCCAAGTGATTTTGTAGTCGTCGACTTTTTAACACTTAGGTACCGTACCATAAGGTTCCATGTCATCTCAACCAGTAGACCATTTGAACCAGTAGCTCTCAACCAGTGCCAAATTAACCAAGACCAACCAAACCAGTGCCAAAATATAGTACTAACCTAACCTAACCTAACTGTATTGGATGATTTGGTACTGGTTGAGAGCTACTGGTTGAGTTGATCGGTCACCGTACCATAATTCTATTACATTCACCCCCTTCCCCCTCTCATACAACGTTCACATATAGCAAAGCTTGTCTTGGAAAATTATTGTTTAACTTTATAGTCCTTTTACTCATTTGTTAAACTATAATATCCGCGATCGAGTGTAACATCGAAGCTTGAGAAAATCTGTGGTCATAATAGTAAGAGATTCTCATTAGCTGTAATTATCTATCATTTAATTTGGCCGACACAGTAAAGGTTGGGAGAGTTTGTGGTCATACATGGTTGGGACCGTCTCGGAACACCGGTACCGTACGTACGGTAATTGGTTAACAGGCAATTATAGTTCGTATATATACTGTACCGTTACCTATAACTTGTCAATGCTGAAGATAGGCCTAGATCAATTTTTATTTGGGCCTTAATTACGCTAGGCCTATTAAATAAATCGACAATTGACCACTTGCGAGTTTCAGGCTATAAGGAAGTTGAAGCTTTAGACATCGATATATAACACAATTACCAGCTAAAAGACGGTTGTAGTGCATTCATAAATACATATGATCAAATTCAGCAAACTTTCTATCCATCACCACCTCGTATAATTTCTGTAGTTCTCCTAAATATTGATGTTTACAGCTCCAACTTTCTTGTAGACCAAAACTCTTAAGTGGTCAATTGGGGCATTAGGTACCAAGTGGTCAATTGGGGCATTAGGTACCAAGTGGTCAATTGGGGCATTAGGTACCATTATCTTACAGTAGGTTGTGATTTAGTACCTTATTTACTACTTGTTCGTTCAAAATTGTTGCTACACTATTTTGATTGGGAAGTTGTATATATTATATTGACACTTTAAGTATTTACTATTAAACACAAAATCCAAAAACATCTGGAGTTCTATACATTAGAAGTCTGATGTACGGTATGACATGGGTAGCTGAGAGAGAGAGAGAGAGAGAGAGAGAGAGAGAGAGAGAGAGAGAGAGAGAGAGAGAGAGACAACACTCGAATTTAGTGGATTACTGATATTTTGTCTATTGTTAGTTGATAGGGAAGGGGGTACCGTAGGTCAAAGAAACAAGCCTACTGTTAAATCATATTTGACTTCAGTGTTGACGTCAGAAAACACCAAGCAAGACGCAGAACCTCGAAATACCCTGCCTGACACATATCAATTGTGTAATGCTAACAATTCTACCAAGTGTTGACAATTTAGCTACTTTTCCGCAGATCTAGAGGCATTTACTTCGATCTCGTGGCAAATTTGTACATCTAACGACATAATTCTAGCGATATTCTAGTTATTGTGGTAATATGCTAGTGATTTTCGGCATGTATTTACTGTCTACCGGCCTTCTAGCGACTTTTGAGAACGGATCTAGCGGTATTTTGTGTGTTGATTTGGTAACTCTGATTCTACCTACCGGTAACTGTCATGTGTCACATATGGACGGCGGCATCATGCATCATTAACTACTTGTATATTGACGTTTGGGTTATAGACCTGTCGTGCGAGTGTCACCTTGATAAGCTATAAAGCAAGTTAGTAACTGAGTATTATGTATTTAAACCGTCTTGGTGGTGTAATGGTTAACCCTTTCACGCTTATGACGCAATTTTGAGCCTATTAGGGATACTTTAAAGCCTTTGTTACCATCAGGGGTATTTAGAAACCTTTAGTTTAGATACTTCCACCTCTGCAGTTGTCTTTGAGTTAGCTGTGGGCAGAAAACTAATTTTGGAGAGGTAATTATAAGAGTGAGAGAACTCTATTTCTTATTGCTAATCTGGCAACCTCTGCGTCATATGACACGGTGACTGTCCAGCTGATCATCATTTTGTTCCATAGATAATGTTCCCTTGTATTAACCTGTTGCTTTGGTCAGTGTAGCCTAACCACCTTCAGTAAATCTATGCCTCCATTATATTTTGGCTGTCAACAGAAATAACGACGATGTTATTTGAACATAGGAAATAGCTATGGGAGCCAGGGGGTTAATCGAGATGGATTATACCCGTCTGATTCCAAGAAGTCCTTTCTAAACCGACTTAAACCGTCCAATGTTATCTAGGCGTCCAGTTCAGTTCAGTTCAGTTGATCTGCGGGAAGCTATAGGCCTTTTCAACGGCGCCTCCCTTTTGTTGTCTTCTTTGTGTCGTGCTTATTTCACTTTATTTAAAACTATTTTCAACATTTTCTGTGTTCTTCTTTCTTCCTTCTGGCGTCTTCTTGATTTCTTTCTTCTTAGTGGTTGTATTCTCCTTCTTGGTTTCTTTCTTCTTAGTGGTTGTATTCTCCTTGGTTTCTTTCTTCTTAGTGGTTGTATTCTCCTTCTTGGTTTCTTTCTTCTTAGTGGCTGTATTCTCCTTGGTTTCTTTCTTCTTGGTGGTTGTATTCTCCTTGGTGGTTGTATTCTCCTTGGTTTCTTTCTTCTTAGTGGTTGTATTCTCCTTCTTGGTTTCTTTCTTCTTAGTGGTTGTATTCTCCTTCTTGGTTTCTTTCTTCTTAGTGGTTGTATTCTCCTTCTTGGTTTCTTTCTTCTTAGTGGTTGTATCTTAGTGGTTGTATTCTCCTTCTTGATTTCTTTCTTCTTAGTGGTTGTATTCTCCTTCTTGATTTCTTCGTTCTTGATGTGTGGGTTTTTACTTAACTTTAGTCTAGTATCCTATTCCCTACACTTATCTAGCTACAGCTGCATTATTTTGTATCTATTTGTCTCTTCCTCCAACATCTGTTTATAATGTTTGTAGTCTTATGGATATTACTAGTTCTGAATAAGAGTTCACCTATTAACCTATCTTCTTCTATATATGGTTGTTGGAGTAATGGTTCAGAACAAAGCATGGGTGGTGGGTGGGTCTGGCAGGTGTAGTTTTTAGCTCTGTCAGCACAGCCAGTCATGCACTTCCTCAAGACTACCACTCAGTAGGCTACGGTGAAACACACTTTAGTAAACAGATTGGAAGCTTGGCCACATTACTTACTTTTGATACTTATGTGTTCGCCACTCTTCTAGCGGCACCGAGGAGCGCGACGCCCCTCGTTGTGGGTGGTGATTGTTGATATTCCTGTGCCAGCAGCGTAAGGCCCATCTTCACATAAGGGGGGGAGCTAGTTGATTTTTCTAGACTCCATTCTCCCTCATATTTAGCCCCATTAGTTTTGAGACTGACTACCATCCAGTCATGTTGGTCCTCTTTAGCTCGAGTTATTAAGGGGGGTCACCGGCTTTTTTTTAAATCTTTATCTCCTTTTCTCTCTTTCCCTGGCTTGTATCCATTCTGCCCCATTCAGCCAACTGTTTCAAGACGTTTATCCCCATCCAGGTGTCGATTTCTTCCTGGCTAGCGATAGCGAGCCAGCATTGTATGGAGAAATCCGGCTTCGCCGGAGAAATTTTTCTATCGAAAAATGTAAAAATTTAGCTTGCTGTCAAAAGAACAATATATATACCGTATGCTGGCTCGCTACCGCTCGCCAGGAAAATATTGACACCTGGAAGGGGGTAAACTTCTTTAAAAAGTAGGCTGTATGGGGCCGAATGGATACAAGCTAAAGAGAGAGAGGAAAAAAGCGAGGTGGGCTCCCTTAAGGGGGAATAGTTGCTTTTTCTAGACCCCATTCTCCTTCATATTTAGCCCCATTCAGTTATGTTGGTCCTCTTTAGCTCGAGTTATTAAGGTGATTGTAGCGATAGTGTTGGTGTCCCGTGGTGTAAGGTTGACCTCTGAATGTTACTGCCATCACCCTAACCCTTTTACCACCTCCACCACACTATCAACTTCACCACCACTACTGGACTACCACTATCACATCTACCATCACTACTACGGCAATGCTGTACTATTAACGACAACATTTCGTTCCCCCAACCAGCCACAGAGTGAATCCGAAAAACCTGGGAGTCGACACCTAAGGTTGTGTTCGCCACTCATCTAGTGGCACCTAGGAGCGCGCCGCCCCTCGTTCTGGGTGGTGATTTGGTGCAGAAGACTGTTCGAAGGGGCAGCACGTTTCCCTGCGAAGATGGGCTCGTCTGGCACTTTTTGCAGTTCGACATCAAACTAAGCATCTGAAAGAAGTGCCATTTACGCCCAATGAATGCTTCGTTTTTTTCGGATTAACACAGTGGCAGTTTGGGCACAATCTTTTGTCGTTGATAGTACCTTTACTACCGTATGGTATTATTAGCAGTGCACACAAGTACAGTCACTATCCCTATTACCCCCACCACCACCATGACCAATTCCACCACTAGTATCATCAACACCTAGGCACCACCATTACCATCATCACCACCACCACTATCACCACACTCAGGTTGTTCTTCGTGAACTCATCCAATAGGTCGCCGCCTCAACCTGCTCACCTGGTCTATCAGAATGAGAGTTGAGTGATCTCTGCCATACCCATAGCTTACTCTGACTGTTCCTTTTACTTATATATCTTCTAGATCGGCGTGATCTTCTAGTGACGGCGTCTTTTCCGTGGATTGACCTCCCTACTGCCAACCCTGGCAGATTGGGAGCCAAAGCGTCACATTTTTCCTTTGCCCCTCAACTTTCCCTTTATAATTGCTGAGGGGCACAGGGCCTTGGGTGGGGCTTTTGTTTTCCGGGCGTTTCCGCACCCTCCTCAGCTCCCCGCCTTTGAGTGGCTTCGGTCACCTGGGCATTATTAGTGGTAAGCTGGGAGGGTTCTGTGGGGGCGCTCGGTTATGGCCTTGGCCTTGCTCGGGACCTTCGGGCTGCTCGGCCAGACAGCCTGAGGAACAGCAACAACAACAACCTGCTCACCTATCTTCAAGTCCTAACCTAAGCTAACCAGAAATTATTGGTTGAGTGTGCACTGGTAGAGAACTCCTGATTGACATGGTGTGCTGTGTGTTTTTTTTTTTTTTTTTTTCTTTTCTTTTTTTTTCTTTTCTTTTTTTTTCTTTTTTTTTAGTGAGCCGCCCAGTCATCGCCCCTTTCTTTATTCGTCCATTGTGCCCCTTAATAGCGCGGTAGGGGCGGCCACTTTAATACTCTGATAACGCACCCCACAAAAACTACTAATAATGGTCCAGCTTCAGTAGGGTAGCATATGACCTCATTGGTATGCACAGGTGTCCCTACGTTTTTGTTGAGATGGTGTTAATGATATTCTTGGCTGGGGTAGTTTGTTGAGATGGTGTTAATGATATTCTTGGCTGGGGTAGTTTGTTGAGATGGTGTTAATGATATTCTTGGCTGGGGTAGTTGGTTTTATTTAACCCCTTAACTACCATTACGTACGGTAGTGGTTATCATATGCTGGTTACCATTAGACGAGTGTCTTCAGTTTATAATAGACCTCTACGAATCAAATGGGCAAACACGATCTCGATCAATCTTGCTAATGACATAGGTCCATCATGAACGGCGTAAAATCCTCCAATTTGAGCCAATATCAAGGGTAAAAAGGCGTCATGGCCCTGAAGGGGTTAAGGGGAGATTTCCACTTGAAGGATTTTTTTCTTTACCTCTTTGTCCCTCATTGCTTTTGAGTTTTTAAGATGTTCACCCCATTAGTTTGGCGATTTTAAGATCGTTCGCCCGATTTCTGTCAATTTTAAGACCTTTCGTACCATTTAGGTGTCTATTTTTTCCTGGCGAGCGATAGCGAGCCTGTAATTTAAGAGAAACCGGCCTTCGGCCGGGAAATTTTTCTACCGAAAAATGTACAAATTTATCTTGAAAGGGGGTCAAGGGGGTTTAATTTTAAGCTTGATGGAGGTCTAGGGAATAAAGTAAATACCTCCCCTTAAGAGCATTTCATGGCCCTTTTAATGGGGTAGGCTACCGTAGCATACCAACAGTTAGAACCGGACTTGGTTATTATGCAATAGAAAATTATACCAGTACATTATATACATACCGGTAACCTTCCAAAACGGAAGGGTATGCTACCGTATATATGTAGCTAGGTGTGTACATATCAAATCCATGAGGCTCACAACCCCCCCCCCGAACAGGCATGTCGGAATGGCATGGCATGTGATACCCAAGCAAGCAAGGAGTCACCCCCAACGCGCCCCTGTCGACCTTGCCCTGGCCAGTCTCTTTAGCAGCTAAATCAGGAAAACCCTCAGGCAGCTCCAGTTAAGCCTGGACACCTTTTTCTCCTTCTAAAATTCACTTCATCCAACTAATTCTTGTCCTATCCCCACTTCCCCCTAACCCCCTGTCACTACTCAATTTGACTTGACTTGACTGGTACCGGGTAGGTCTAATAATATTGATGACTAGGATATACTAAAGGTATTCGTTAAGTTATGTAAACAAAGCAAACACAAATACAAATAATCTTCGTTAAGAATTGTTAAGATTTTTTTTTTTTTTTTTTTTTTTATGTTATTTTTGTGTTTTCCCTGTTCTTGCTCTGTCTTGAGTCGGCTACCCCCAAAATGGGGATTGGGCCTGAGCATATAGATAGATAGAAGAATTTTGCATATTATACAGTATATCATTTGTATATGTACCGGTAATCATATACGGTACGGTACCGTATTATATATAATTTGTATATGTACCGGTAATCATATACGGTACGGTACCGTATTATATAATTTGTATATGTACCGGTAATCATATACGGTACGGTACCGTATTATATATCATTTGTATATGTACCGGTAATCATATACGGTACGGTACCGTATTATGTATCATTTGTATATGTACCGGTAATCATATACGGTACGGTACCGTATTATATATCATTTGTATATGTACCGGTAATCATATACGGTGCGGTACCGTATTATATCATTTGTATATGTACCGGTAATCATATACGGTACGGTACCGTATTATATATCATTTGTATATGTACCGGTAATCATATACGGTACGGTACCGTATTATATATCATTTGTATAAGTACCGGTAATCATATACGGTACGGTACCGTATTATATATCATTTGTATATGTACCGGTAATCATATACGGTACGGTACCGTATTATATATCATTTGTATATGTACCGGTAATCATATACGGTACGGTACGGTACCGTATTATATATCATTTGTATATGTACCGGTAATCATATACGGTACGGTACCGTATTATATATCATTTGTATATGTACCGGTAATCATATACGGTACGGTACCGTATTATATATCATTTGTATATGTACCGGTAATCATATACGGTACGGTACCGTATTATATATCATTTGTATATGTACCGGTAATCATATACGGTACGGTACCGTATTATGTATCATTTGTATATGTACCAGTAATCATATACGGTACGGTACCGTATTATGTATCATTTGTATATGTACCGGTAATCATATACGGTACGGTACCGTATTATGTCCGGTATAGCCTATCGTTCTGTTTCAGCTTGTGTAAGGTAGACATACGTATATGGTTATATTTGAGCAGGCCAGAGAGCTGTGACAAACACGTTTATAATGCAGGCAAGTTGCTCGCACTTGTCATGTTTCATTCCATTTCAGACCAGCCTGACTATAGCCTAAGCTTGGAAACTTGTAACTTCCTCATGGCCTGAGCTTAGCTGAAACTGATATTTTGTTTGTTTTTAATCAAATTTATTCGAAACCTTATAAACTAGTTGTCTGTAGCCGAGTCTTGTAGTGTCACAGGTACCGGTATATAGTTGTACATTTTGAGTGTGATAGACGAGGGAGTGGTGTCGTTTTGAAGTGACAGTGATAACAAGAAGTGGGAGTCATTCATGTTTAATATATATATATACTGGATAGCTGAAATATGTGAGTGACGGGGGCAAGTGAGTGGTGTTGTACTGAAGAGTGACTGGTAACAAGAGGTGCTAGTCATGCCTGTCTTCCCCCCCCCCCCCCCCCCACCCTCCTTTCCCTCCCTTCCTCTCCCTGACAACATAGCTAACATTCCTCACAGGCCTCCAGCTTTTCTTTCCACATCTAGTATCTTGGTGCCGCCCGAGGGGTTGTGTAGCTTCAGGGTACGGTACCGCATTGTACACAGTGTTGCCAATTTAGCTACTTTCCAGCTAGATCTAAAGGTATTTACTTCGATCTAGAGGCAAACTTTACATCTAGCGACGTGAATTCTACGGATGTTCTGTAGATTTGAGGTATTTCAGAGACAAATGGTAGAGATTGTGCCATTATTCTAGTTGTTTTCGGGGTAGGATCCTGTGTAGCGGGAGGAACTGTTTTTCAGATGCCTATTTACTAAGAAACATTGAACAATATCTTTAACCTAACCTAACCTAGTATATTAGTGGACTATTTATGAATGTAAAACTTAAAAATATATTGTAACATTACCAAATTATTGCGATATATGTACAGGTCTACCCGCTACACAGGATTATACCGTTTTCGGTATTTATTAACTATCTAGCGAACTTGATTTGGTAACCGTGATTGTACACTCAACGACACACATCCGGGCCCGTTATGAACCTTCGAACTGCAAACTGAACCTCCGAAATATACAGTGGCGCTAATTAGTCATGTCCAAGCTGTCATTACGTTTTGCTCGCTCTGTGCTGTATTAATGTCTGTCAGATGTTGAATAAGGTGGATAAGTGTAGGAACCTGTTTGTATATCTCACTCAAAAAGACAAAATGAATGTGTAAATATTGCTGATACCAGTTATTGATCGAAATATACTTGGTGCCGAGACATGACTTATTAGGCCGACTGTACTTATTAGGTAAACAAATTAATGCGAAGATTTTAGTCTGTTCGGTAAATTCTAAACACATAATTCCTGGCCCAATTTATGAACCCTGGTACAGCAAAACGAACCACCGATTAAATATTAGCTAACGAATTAAAGGGGGTGACCTTCTTTTTGTTATTTCTGTCCTTTTCTCTTTCTCTGGCTTGTATCCATTCGGCCCATTCAGCCAACTATTTTAAGACGTTTATCCCCATCTAGGTGTCGATTTCTTCCTGGCGAGCGATAGCGAGCCAGCATTATATAAAGAAATCCGGCTTCGCCGGAGAAATTTTTCTATCGAAAAATGTACAAATTTAGCCTGCTGTCTAACAAAAATATAAAATATGCTGGCTCGCTACCGCTCACCAGTAGGAAATTTACACCTGGATGGGGATAAACGTCTTAAAAGAGTAGGCTGAATGGGGCCAAATGGATACAAGCCAGAGAAAGATAGAAAAGGACAGAACAAAAACAAGTCACCCCCCTTAATACGATTAGATTCAGTTCGAAAATGCTGCGAAATGCTTAGGCCACGATCTGTGTTCTCAAGTGTACAGTCGCGGTAATAAGTGATGTCTCGGCACCAAGTATATTTTGATCAATAATTGGTATCAGCAATATCTAAGCTTCATTTCTTCATATCGAGTGAAATATACAAACATGTTCCTACACTTACCCACCCTATTCAACATCTGACAGACATTAATACAGCACAGAGCAAGCCAAACGTAATGACAGCTGGGACATGACTTATTAGCGCCACCGTACTGCCTAAACCATTGTGTCAAACCGGATCAATTTGGAATTTGAACTTGAATGAATATGACCAGGAATAAAAGAAAATTGACCAGATATAGCATTGTTTTAGCTAATTTATTACTATAGGTAGCGCCAACCAACTTGACAATAATCTTGACCCCTGACCTCTCTGTAACTCAAAAGGGCCTGGAGCAAACTGGCTGTAAATATCCACACCTATTTCCCGGTGGACTCTTCCCAAATGATAGAAACGTCAGCCCGATGGCTTTCATTCATTTCGAGTTATAAGAAGTTAAGGGGAGATTACCACTTGAGGGATTTTTTTCTTGACCCCTTTCTCCCTCATGTTTAGCCCCATTGCTTTTGATATAAAACGTTTGCCCCGTTAGTTTGGCGATTTTAAGAACTTTCACCCCATTTTAAGACCTTTCGTGCCATTCAGGTGTCGATTTTTTCCTGGCGAGCGATAGCGAGCCTGTAATTTAAGAGGAAACGGCCTTCGGCCGGGACATTTTTCTACCGAAAAATGTACAAAATTATCTTGAAAGGGACTCAAGGGGGTGTAATTTTAAGCTTGATGGAGGTTTAGGGAACAAACTAAATACCTCCCCTTAAGGGGGCACTATCAACTATAATTTGAATTATACACCATAATTCTATCCCCACCTATACAATAATGGACTCGGCTTTCGTTTGACACCCTGTCTTAAAGCCGCTGTCACACGAGCGATTTTTCCGTCAATTTTCCACGAGCAAGTTTTTTCTGGTTATATTTAGGTATTTTTTTGCACTGGTATCGGTAACTAGATTGAAGGTAGAGTATGTTAGGCGGCTGAATTCTGATGAAGTGCATTATCTGAAGCTGCCAGACCATAATTGCCCGTACAAATTGCTCGAAAAACGGCTCGTGACTCCAGCTTTAGCCATACTTTTGTCACTACTATCCTTTGTTTTACTTATACCTTGTTTGTGTGCAACTCTGCAGGTAGATCATTATTTTTGGATTATTTAACCCCTTCTGTACCGGCGACGTCGTTTTAATATTACCGGTAGTCTAGCTATATTTAGACGATTGTGTGCAGTTAAAAAAGGACCTGAGGTACGGTCGTGCTAATAAGTCATGTCCCAGCTGTCGTTACGTTTGGCTTGCTCTGTGCTGTATTAATGTCTGTCAGATGTTGAATAGGGTGGGTAAGTGTAGGAACCTGTTTGTATATTTCACTCGATATGAAGACATGAAGCTTAGATATTGCCGATACCAATTATGTTATCAAAATGTGCTTGGTGCCGAGACATCACTTATTAGCGCGATTGTACCGGTAGTTAAAAGGGTTGAGAATGTTCGAAGTGTGTTAATTAATTGCTGTTTCCGGCAAATACTGAACAAAAGTGTCTAATAATAGCCAGAAAATAACTGAACATCCGTTACCGGTACAGAAGGGGTTAACATAATTGTGCACCTTCTTGTCCACATATTCATAACATATCTTGGACATACCGGTATATTTGGTAGGGTGCCCAAATAGAAAACAATTACCGTACTTCTGATGGTTAAGGGGAGGTTTTTAGTTTGTTCCCTATATTTCCATCAAGCTTACGATTACACCCCCTAGATCCCCTTTCAAGATAAATTTGTACATTTTTCGGTAGAAAAATGTCTCGGCCGAAGGCCGGTGCCTCTTAAATTACAGGCTCGCTATCGTTCGCGTGGAAAAAATAGACACCTAAATGGCACGCGAAGTCTTAAAATTGACAGAAATGGGGCGAAAGTTCTTAAAATCGCCAAACTAATGGGGTGAACGTCTTAAAATATCAAAAGCAATGGGGCTAACCATGAGGGAGAAAGGGATCCAGAAAACAATCCCTCAAGTGGAAATCTCCCCTTAATATCATAATTTACACTATCTTTCCCTCGCCAGGTACACCCACTTTTGTAAATCTCGAAAAACCGAATCTCTCCCCCCCCCCCCCCACCTCACCTACTCATACACACACCAGAGAGGCATCGCAGGTACCGGTAATCTATTTTTATTAACCCTTTCCGACATATGACGCGATTTTGAGCCTATTGGGGATGCTTTAAAACCTTTGTTACCATCAGGAGTATTTAGAAACCTTTAGTTACTTCAACCTCTGCAGTTGTCTTTGAGTTAGCTGTGTTGAGCCTATTGGGGATACTTTAAAGCCTTTGTTACCATCAGGGGTATTTAGAAACCTTTAGTTTAGTTACTTCAACCTCTGCAGTTGTCTTTGAGTTAGCTGTGTTGAGCCTATTGGGGATACTTTAAAGCCCTTTGTTACCATCAGGGGTATTTAGAAACCTTTAGTTTAGTTACTTCAACCTCTGCAGTTGTCTTTGAGTTAGCTGTGGGCAGAAAAATAATTTTGGAGAGGTAATTATTAGAGTGAGAAAACTCTATTTCTTATTACTGATCTGGCAACCTCTGCGTCATATGAGCGTGAAAGGGTTAATTTCACTCCAACGTCAAACACCTCCCAATGACATTATGAAAGCAAGTATGTGATCCACCGGGATTCGAACCTGGGTTACCACACACAAATATTGAACTTTCTAACCATTACGCCATCAAGGCAGTTAAACCTACGCGTACAAATGCAATGAGCAAACTGTACTGTTCAGGTGCGTTTAATTTTAGTCTTGCATCTTTCTGTCAGTTTCGTTTAGTTAATTAAAGAGCTAGGAATCAAATAATTTAGGTGTACAAGTAATGAAGCCTCCCATAGGTCCTTGCAAAGTTGATTGAAATCGTTTGTTGGTTGTTAGAAGAAAAATAATATACGGTACTGTACCTGGTTCTTATATATATATATATATATAAATATATATATTATATATATATATATATATATATATATATATATATATATATATATATATATATATATATTTTTTTTTTTTTTTTTTTCATAAAGTCCCACTACTTGAGCCTTTCACATGGATCGTTTCTTACGTCTCGCCATTGTGTCGTAATCTCCTCTTTCCCTCTCTTCTGAAATTGCCCAGTTTTCGCTTCCCCCCATTGTTCTTCCTTTCTCCTCTCTCCTTACTGTTTATTATATTATACTCTTCTTCCGTCATCACTTTTATCTCTCCCTCCTCCTCCCCCTGCCCCTCCTCCTCCTCCTCCTCCTCCTCCTCCTCCCTGTATGGCAGCTTAGACTTTTTACCTTTCTTGTTCACCCCTCCTCCTCCTCCTCCTTCCTGTATGGCAGCTTAGACTTTTTACCTTTCTTGTTCACCCCTCCTCCTCCTCCTCCTCCTCCTTCCTGTATGGCAGCTTAGACTTTTTACCTTTCTTGTTCACCCCTCCTCCTCCTCCTTCCTGTATGGCAGCTTAGACTTTTTACCTTTCTTGTTCATCTCCTCCTCCTCCTCCTCCTTCCTGTATGGCAGCTTAGACTTTTTACCTTTCTTGTTCACCCCTCCTCCTCCTCCTCCTCCTCCTCCTTCCTGTATGGCAGCTTAGACTTTTTACCTTTCTTGTTCACCCCTCCTCCTCCTCCTCCTCCTCCTCCTTCTTCCTGTATGGCAGCTTAGACTTTTTACCTTTCTTGTTCACCCCTCCTCCTCCTCCTCCTCCTCCTCCTCCTCCTCCTCCTCCTCCTCCTCCTTCTTCCTGTATGGCAGCTTCGACTTTTTTCCTTCCTGTTCACCCCTTCTGTATTTAAGGGGAGACTGGCTGTTAGTTTGGTCCATTAATTCATATATTTGTTTTAGTTTCCTCCCTAAGACCTCCATCAAGCTTACAAAACAAAAAAACCTAGACCCCCCTTCAAGATAAATTTGTACATTTTTCGGTGGAAAAATTGTCGCGGCCGAAGGCCGGTCCCTCTTAAAATGGCAGGCTCGCTATCGCTCGCCAGGAAATAATCGACACCTAAATGGCACGAAAGGTCTTAAAATTGACAACGAAATGGTGCGAAAGGTTTTAAAAATCACCAAACTAATGGGCCGAACGTCTTATAATCTCAAAACTAGTGGGGCTAAACATTAGGGAGAAGGGGGTCCCGAAAAAAACCGGTCTGCCTCCCCTTAACCCTTACACAATACCATGGCGCATTCTTTCAATTCTATCTGGCTGCTATCAGACGATTGTATTCAGTTCAGGAATAACTTGTGGCAGTTATATACATTTAATGGTTCTTACGGTAGCCTATGGTAGCTTTAGGATTTCTACTTTCTAAGAGATTTTTTTTTTTTTTTTTTTTTTTTTTTTTGTAAGCGTTGTTGTTGTTGTTGTTGTTTTTCCCCAAGCTGCCTGGCCGAACAGCCCCAAGGCCCCGAGCAAGGCCAAGGCCATAACCGAGCGCCCCCACAGAACCCTCCCTGCCGACCACAATAAAGCCTGGGTGACCGAAGCCACTCCATGGCGGGGAGCTGAGGAGGGTGCGGAAACGCCCGGGAAACCAAAGCCCCACCCAGGGCCCTGTGCCCCTCAGCAATTATGAAGAGAAAGTTGAGGGGCAAAGGAAAGATGTGACGCTTTGGCTTCCAATCTTGGTAGATTAGGAGGTCAATCCACTTGAGATCTAGAAAATATATAAGTAAAAGGAACAGTCAGAGTAAGCTATGGGTATGGCAGAGATCGCTCAGTTCTCACTCTGATAGACCAGCCCATCACCACATGACTAGAACCCAATCCTCTAAGCATCAGCTAGGAAAGGCCCTAGAAAGCCGCCTTTGGCTGGGGGATAGCTCCCCTATTTCAACCCTTTTCGGGGTTGGGCACCCACCCAAAAGCGTTGTTTCCACATAGCGATTTTGATAAGTTAATTTGACTTTATATTGTCTTTGTCCCAGTTTTGGTTGGTTTTAGTTTGCAAGTTTTACATTTTAATTGTCTAAACTACATAAAATCGCCCGATGATAACCAGAGTAAAATAGGAAAGGGTTATAGGTACCGATACTCAAGGGGTTATAGGTACCGATACTCAAGGGGTTATAGGTACCGATACTCAAGGGGTTATAGGTACCGATACTCAAAGGGTTATAGGTACCGATACTCAAGGGGTTATAGGTACCGATACTCAAGGGGTTATAGGTACCGATACTCAAGGGGTTATAGGTACCGATACTCAAGGGGTTATAGGTTCCGATACTCAAGGGGTTATAGGTACCGATACTCAAGGGGTTATAGGTACCGATACTCAAAGGGTTATAGGTACCGATACTCAAGGGGTTATAGGTACCGATACTCAAGGGGTTATAGGTACCGATACTCAAGGGGTTATAGGTACCGATACTCAAGGGGTTATAGGTTCCGATACTCCAGGGGTTATAGGTACCGATACTCAAGGGGTTAAGGGGAGATTTCTAGTGTGTTGCTTAGACCTCCATCAAGCTTAAAATTACATTCCCTAGACCCCCTTTCAAGATCATCATGTAAATTTTTCGGTAGGAAAATGTTCCGGCCGAAGGCCGATTCCTCTTAAGTTACAGGCTCGCTATCGCTCGCCGGGAAAAAATCAACACCTAAATGGCACGAAAGGTTTTAAAATTGACAGAAATTGAGCGAAAGTTATTAAAATCGGCAAAATAATGGGGCAAACGTCTTAAAATCTCAAAAGCAATGGGGCTAAATATGAGTGAGAAGGAAGTTCGAAAAAAAATCCCTCTTGTGGAAACCTCCCCTTAACACTCATTCCTTCCTTTTTTTTTTTTTTTTTTAAAGACTTCCGTCTACGTATTGTGAAAAACCTGTTATCCTCCGGCAAATTATGGGGTTGAGTGAGTGAAGGGGGGGACAGTGAATGAAAGAGGATACATGTTTTTCATAATACGTGTTGCTAGCCCCAAACGCGCGAGCAACTGTGGCTTTCAACCATCCGACACATCCCCTTTTATTTATGTGCATCACACATGTTAAATACCTTCCTATCTCACCCAATTTGTTCCCCCTCTTTCCCATTTCCTTCCCTTCCCGTGTCCCTAGTCCTTCTTCCTGTGTCCCTAGTCCTTCTTCCCGTGTCCCTAGTCCTTCTTCCCGTGTCCCTAGTCCTTCTTCCTGTGTCCCTAGTCCTTCTTCCTGTGTCCCTAGTCCTTCTTCCCGTGTCCCTAGTCCTTCTTCCTGTGTCCCTAGTCCTTCTTCCTGTGTCCCTAGTCCTTCTTCCTGTGTCCCTAGTCCTTCTTCCTGTGTCCCTAGTCCTTCTTCCTGTGTCCCTAGTCCTTCTTCCTGTGTCCCTAGTCCTTCTTCCTGTGTCCCTAGTCCTTCTTCCCGTGTCCCTAGTCCTTCTTCCTGTGTCCCTAGTCCTTCTTCCTGTGTCCCTAGTCCTTCTTCCTGTGTCCCTAGTCCTTCTTCCTGCGTCCCTAGTCCTTCTTCCCGTGTCCCTAGTCCTTCTTCCCGTGTCCCTAGTCCTTCTTCCTGTGTCCCTAGTCCTTCTTCCTGTGTCCCTAGTCCTTCTTCCTGTGTCCCTAGTCCTTCTTCCCGTGTCCCTAGTCCTTCTTCCTGTGTCCCTAGTCCTTCTTCCTGTGTCCCTAGTCCTTCTTCCCGTGTCCCTAGTCCTTCTTCCCGTGTCCCTAGTCCTTCTTCCCGTGTCCCTAGTCCTTCTTCCCGTGTCCCTAGTCCTTCTTCCCGTGTCCCTAGTCCTTCTTCCCGTGTCCCTAGTCCTTCTTCCCGTGTCCCTAGTCCTTCTTCCCGTGTCCCTAGTCCTTCTTCCCGTGTCCCTAGTCCTTCTTCCCGTGTCCCTAGTCCTTCTTCCCGTGTCCCTAGTCCTTCTTCCCGTGTCCCTAGTCCTTCTTCCCGTGTCCCTAGTCCTTCTTTCCCGTGTCCCTAGTCCTTCTTCCCGTGTCCCTAGTCCTTCTTCCCGTGTCCCTAGTCCTTCTTCCCGTGTCCCTAGTCCTTCTTCCCGTGTCCCTAGTCCTTCTTCCTGTTGTTCCTCTCTCTCTCTCTCTCTCTCTCTCTCTCTCTCTCTCTCTCTCTCTCTCTCTCTCTCTCTCTCTCTCTCTCTCACAGCCTATACCCTCTTTATTATAGGTATGCCAGAAATCCCGACCCCCAACCTTTCGTAACTCGAGAAGGACTTGAGTAATCGAGCTAATATTTATACCATTTGGGAAGAGTCAGCCAGGGAATAGGTGTGGAGATATACAGCCCATTTTCTTTAGCCCTTTTTTGAGTTACAGAGGGCAGGAGTCACGATTTCTGGCCTACTTATGATGAATTAACTATAGTGTAGGGTACCGGTATACTTATGTTTTAGTATCCCCTGTTTCTTTTTCTATCTTTCCAGTTCTTCCGTTTTCTTCGTCCTCACTCCCATTTCCATTGTCTGCTTCCCACCTCATTCCGTCCTCACATGCACCCATCCATTGCTCGTTATGGTAAACCTATTATAACATCCATCTAACACTATACCTTGTTCATTGTAGGTAGGCCAAAATACAGACCACAGCCTCTCATAACTCATAAAGGACCTACAGTACAGTACCGGTATTCGACCTAATATTGCCACCATTTGGGAACATTCAGTCAGGGATATACAGTATATAGGTATGGAATTTTACAGCCCATTTACTCCATCCCGTTTTTGAGGTTGTAATAGAGTTTCCGGTAATGGTCAAGATTTTGGGTTAATTATAATGAATAGCCTAGACTAGTTGTTTAAGAATAGGCTACGGCTTTTTAGTGATCTTCCAACGATTTTATTGTTTCTAAAACGGGTCCATGGGATTCGGTAGGTTAATTGAGACGAGTTTTAACCCTTTGATTGATAAGAGGTCCTGCTGTCAACCCCTAATCATTGAAGGGTGAAGCCCGTGAGGTCTCGTTCCAGTCCAGGGGGTGAGACATGAGAAGCCCTTTTTTTTTTAGGTGCAACCCGCCCCTGCCATCTTGCCTTTGCAGGATGCATGGGGCTTAGTTGCCATAGTTGCTCGAAGGGGAGATTTCCACCTGGAGGATTTTTATCTGAACCTCTTTCTCCCTCATGTTTAGCCCCATTGCTTGTGAGATTTGAAGACGCTTGCCCCATGAGTTTGGCGATTTTAAGAACCCTCGCCCCATTTCTGTCAATTTTAAGACCATTCGTGCCATTTAGGTGTCGATTTTTTCCGGGCGAGCGATAGCGAGCCTGTAATTTAAGGGGAACCGGACTTCGGCCTGGATATTTTTCTACCGAAAAATGTGCACATTTATCTTGCAAGGGGGTCAAGGGGGAGTAATTTTAAGCTTGATGGAAGTCTAGGGAATCCACTAAAAACCTCCCCTTAACGTGTCTACAATTAGTATTACGTTTACCTCTTTGATTGATAAGAGGTATTTCTTAAGCTGTATAAGAAATGGTATTACGGTAACCAGAAAGAGGTGGAACTGGTGTTATCATACATGTATTAAATTATTAACTTAGGTGCTTAGGGGGGGTCACTGGCTATATTTCTCTCCTTTTCTCTCTTTCTCTGGCTTGTATCCATTCGGCCCCATTCAGCCAACTGTTTTAAGACGTTTATCCCCATCCAGGTGTCAATTTCTTCCTGGCGAGCGAAAGCGAGCCAGCATTGTATGGAGAAATCCGGCTTCGCCGGAGAAATTTTTCTATCGAAAAAATTACAAAACAAAAATATATGAATGCTGGCTCGCTACCGCTCGCCAGAAAAAAATATTGACACCTGGATGGGGGTAAACGTCTTAAAACAGTAGGCTGAATGGGGCCGAATGGATACAAGCCAAAGAGAGAGGGAGAGAAAGATAAAAAAAAAAAAAAAGCGAGGTGGGCTCCCTTAACCGTAGAGTACCGGTATACTGTAGGTACTGTAGGTAGGGTGAGTGTTGTTTCTGGCTCTCTCTCCTCCCCCCCCCCCCCCCCCCCCCCCCCCCCCCCCTCTTGCCCTCACCAACATAATCCATCTCACCTGTCAGTGTCTGCGTAATAGGAGGAGCAGCTCACGGTGCCCGGCCGGATACCCTACACCACCGGCAGGCATACCACCCCAACACTGCTGCAGTTTGTACCCACTCAATTGTATAATGGTAACAATCGAAAGGATTTAGTTGCAAGAACCTATAGATTTTTTCTCTCTCTCTCTCTCTCTCTCTCTCTCTCTCTCTCTCTCTCTCTCTCTCTCTCTCTCTCTCTCTCTCTCTCTCTCTCTCTCTCTCTCTCTCTCTCTCTCGCTCGCGCTCTCTCAGCCTAACAATCGAAATGTTTTTGTTGCAAGAGCCTATAGATATCTCTCTCTCTCTCTCCCCCCCCCCCCCCCCCCAGAGGGTTCACACAAGGTTCACGCATCCATATATATACATACAGAATGATCTAATTGATTAACTTGACACCAAACCCCTCCCAATGAAATTAGTGAAAGTATGTGATCCTCCCGGACTTGGGCACACGAAGGCCTATTGGTTAAGGGGAGATCTCCACTTGAGGGATTTTTTTCTTGACCCCTTTCTCCCTCATGTTTAGCCCCATTGTTTTTTATATTATAAAACGTTTGCCCCATTAGTTTAGCGATTTTAAGAACTTTCACCCCATATTAAGACCTTTCGTGCAATTCAGGTGTCGATTTTATCCTGGTGAGCGATAGCGAGCCTGTAATTTAAGAGGAATCGGCCTTCGGCCGGGACATTTTTCTACCGAAAAATTTATAAATTTATCTTGAAAGGGACTCAAGGGGGTGTAATTTTAAGCTTGATGGAGGTCTAGGGAACAAACTAAATACCTCCCCTTAAACTATCTTAAGGGGAGATGGCTCACTTTTTGGGCGATTTTTGCATGTATTAATTATTTTTTCTAGTTTCCTCCCTAGACCTCCATCAAATTTAAAAACATCCATTAGATCCCCCTTCTAGATTAATTTGTAAATTTTTCGGTAGAAAGTGTCCCGGCCGAAGGCCGGTTCTTCCAACATTACAGGCTTACTATCGTTCGCCAGGGAAAAAATCGACATCTAAATAGCACGAAAGGTCTAAATATTGACGAAGAAATGGGGCGAAAGGTCTTAAAACCGACTAACTAACGGGGCAAACATTTTAACATCTGAAAACTAATGGGGCTAAACATGAGGGAGAAAGTGGTCCAGAAAACCGGCCCTTGTCCCCTTAAACTATTCTACAGCACGGTACCGGTAGGTTATATCTCTTGACTATTATTCTACAGCACGGTACCGGTAGGCTATATCTCTTGACTATTATTCTACAGCACGGTACCGGTAGGTTATATCTCTTGACTATTATTCTACAGCACGGTACCGGTAGGCTATATCTCTTGACTATTATTCTACAGCACGGTACCGGTAGGCTATATCTCTTGACTATTATTCTACACCACGGTACCGGTAGGCTATATCTCTTGACTATTATTCTACACCACGGTACCGGTAGGCTATATCTCTTGACTATTATTCTACAGCACGGTACCGGTAGGCTATATCTCTTGACTATTATTCTACAGCACGGTACCGGTAGGCTATATCTCTTGACTATTATTCTACAGCACGGTACCGGTAGGCTATAATATCTCTTGACTATTATTCCCCAGTCCTAATACACACCACCCCTCCTCCCAGGTTACTCACCCATCTTACATATATACCGTACTACCGAAGCTGATGCTGTGCTTTGTGTTTCTTTGGGGTCTATTTATATATATTTAATGTATTTTTTAGTTTCCTCCCTAGACCTCTCATTAAACTTAAAAATACATCCATTAAATCCCCCTACGAGATTAATTTGTACATTTTTTCGGTAGAAATATATCACGTCCCTCCACAATTACAGCCAGGAAAAACATCCGACACCTAAAGGGCACGAAAGGTCTTAATATTGACAAAGAAATGGGGCGAAAGGTCTTAAAATCGCCAAACTAACGGGGCAAACGTCTTATAATTTCAAAATTAATGGGGTAAAGCATGAGGAAGAAAGGGGACCAGAAAAACGGCCCATCTCCCCTTAAACTAATCTACATTGACTCTCCTACAAATACAACACTGTACCGGTACCGTATATTGCTTGCGATTCCTGTTGGTTTTTGGGGGTACCGATACTCTGGGTGGAACACTTTCACTCCAAGGGAACTTCCCCTCTTTGCTGGTTACCGGTACTTTTTGTAGGGCCGGTACGGTATTGTTCATTGTTCAACAGGCACTTCTACCGGACTTTCTTTTTAGTTCAGTTTTTGAGAGTAGCATTCACAAGTCACTCAATCCCTCCCTCATTCTCTTGCTCTTCTCTCGCTCTTTTCTCGCTCTCTCGCTCTCGCTCTCGCTCTCGCTCTCGCTCTCGCTCTCGCTCTCTCTCTCGCTCTCTCTCTCTCTCTCTCTCTCTCTCTCTCTCTCTCTCTCTCTCTCTCTCTCTCTCTCTCTCTCTCTCTCTCTCTCTCTTTTTATATGTTTGTGTTTTTTTTTTTTTTTTTTTTTTTTTTTTAAGACGGATTATTGAAGAGGTGTGGTGGTATCGTTGGTTAAAAGGTAAATTCGTTAGTATTTATAGCCGAGCACAGTGGGTAGGTTAAAGTGATGATGGTGGTGTATGTTTATGGTGTGTTTGGTTATGGTGGGTGAATGTGATGATGGTGGTAGTGTATGTTTTTTTTTTTTTTTTTTTCTATGTGATTGAGGGAGGCAAAAGGCAAAACTGCCTTTAGCGAGTGCCTGCCCCATAGTTGAAAGAGAGACAGGGCCAAAATCAAGGGACGTTCGAGCCAAAATGCCTGGACACACGGAGTTTGAAGCAATTTAAGTCATAGGAAGAGGGAAAGACTGATTCTGGGAGAGAGGTCCAGAGCTCAGCTGTTGAGTAGAAGAAAGACTGAGAGTAAAGTTTCACTCTCGGGTTGGAGAGCTGCACAGAGCAGGGGTGGGACTGAGTTGCAAGACGGGTACCACGTGCCCTACGTAAAGGAGGTGGTATACACTGGGAAAGCTCTGAGGAACACTGATTATTATAGTAGCGAGAGAGATGCAACATTGCGGCGGAGAGAGAGAGATTGCAGAGAGTTGGTGAGTGGACGGGAGTTAATGTAACGAAAAGGCCTTCCTTTCAACTTTGTCTAAGAGAGCGATGCGAGAGGAACCTCCCCACACATGTGAACAATACTCAATACAAGGTTTAAGGTATTCTTGGTGATGGTGGGTGGATGTGGTGGTGGTGGTGTATGTTTATGGTGGGTGAATGTGATGGTGGTGTTAGTGTGTGTGTTTAAGGTGATCGTGGTGTTCTTAGCTAGGTTCACGGTGTTCCTGATGCTGACTTGTTGCGCTGAAATGAGTATGTTGTTGGGTGTTAATGTTATGGAGGCTACGGTTATGGTGTTGGTGGTTGTAGGCTTGTAGTAGTGATGCTATATCTTGTAGTGCTGAGGTGGGGGGAGATCCTGACTAATATTATGATGGTGATAGTGGTGGTGATAGTGGTGGAGGTGATTATTTGTGATGTAGTTTGGGATGCTGGTAGTGATGAGGGTTTTGTGTTTTGTTAATGTTTCTTTAGGTACGAAAGTTCTTGTTTTTCTGTGGTGGTGGAATGAATGGCCTTTGTTTTATTGTGGAGGTGATTGAGTTGATGTAGTGATAGTAATGGTAGTGATGGTGCAGTTGTTTGGTGGTGATGGTGGTGGTGTGTATGAGGGAGAGGGAGACTGAGTGATGTTTAGTGTTCGGTCATGTTCCGTGTGTGTGTCTGGGTTAATAAGAGGTGTGTGTGTGTATGAGAGAGAGAGAGAGAGAGAGAGAGAGAGAGAGAGAGAGAGAGAGAGAAGGTAAGAAGGAGAGAGAAGATAAGAGGGAGGGAGAGAGAGAGCTGTCTGTTTGGTACAAACTTGTGTATCTGGATAACCTATAAGTGTGTGCATACTGAAATATGCACACAACACATTTTCAAAGGGGGTCTTGGGTGTGTAGCTTGATGGAGGTCTAGGGACGAAGCTAAAAATAATACTGTAGGCTATAATCCGTATGATAAAGAAATGTACATAACAATTAAAATAATCCCCTGTAATTTGTAGTGTTGCGCGGGTAGTTGAGTGAAATGGTTATGGACAGTGTGGGGTAGGAGGTGGTAAGGTACAGGTACAGGTACAGGTAAGAGTATTGATTACCTGTAGTCACAGGGGCCATACCATGGGAACTTCTCAGACGGCCTCACCTGCGACACACTCAATGCACAGTCACGGTCTTAAGGAGGAATGGCCATATTTATTTGATTATAATATTATATATACCGGTATATATATATATATATATATATATATATATATATATATATATATATATATATATATATATATATATATATATATATATATATATATATATATATATATATATATATATACAGTTTCCTCCCTAGACCTCCATCAAGCTTTAACAAAAAAAACCTAGACCCTCCTTCAAGATAAATTTAAAAAAATGTTATTAGAAAAACATCCCGGCTGGAAACCGGTTCCTCTTAAATTGCAGGCTGGCTTTCGCTCGCCAGGAAAACATAGACACCTAAATCGCCCGAAAAGTCTTAAAATTTTCAGAAATGGGGCGAATGGTCTTAAAATCGCCAAACTAATGTGTTAAGCGTCTTAAAATTTCCTAATGGGGCTAAACATGAGGGTGATGGGGTTCCAGAAAAAACAGCCCCTGAAGTGAAAATCTGGCCATAGATGTTGGTATAGCGTGTTTTGTGTAGGTTATGTGGTTTATTAAGGAAGCCAGCCGCTGTATGTGAACCAGATGAACGGTGACTTTACTGTATATACTGCTGTTATGTGTGGTCAGGGGCTTGGTCAGTTCAGGGAGGGCCTCTAGAAAGTGCCCCCCCCCCCCCCCCCCTCTCTCTCTCTCTCTCTCTCTCTCTCTCTCTCTCTCTCTCTCTCTCTCTCTCTCTCTCTCTCTCTCTCTCTCTCTCTCTCTCTCTCTCTCTCTCTCTCTCTTGCTCTCTCTCTCTCTCTCTCTCTCTCTCTCTCTATCTCTCTCTCTCTCTCTCTCTCTCTCTCTCGCTCTCTCTCTCTCTCTCTCTCTCTCTCTCTCTCTCTCTCTCTCTCTCTCTCTCTCTCTCTCTCGCTCTCTCTCTCTCCCTCTCTCTCTCTCTCTCTCTCTCGTGTGTTAATAAGGGGGGGGGGGGTCCTTACCGGTACTCCTTCATGGGGAGAGTTACGTTTCTATACAGTAAAGGTCATGTTAAAATGTATTCAGTGGCCTCAATTGTCTCCGGTGAACAGGCCGCCTCATAAGTGTGGCAAGTTGTTTACCTTTGGTTGAGAATCACTGGGGTGTCAAATTTGGGATGGTATAAGGCTCATATACAACATTATGGTGACCTATAATGTACAGTCGCGCTAATAAGTGATGTCCCTGCACCAAGTATGTTTTGATCAATAATTGGTATCAGCAATATTTAAGTTTGATTTCTTCATAGCGAGTGAAATATACAAACATATTCCTACACTTACCCACCCTATTCAACATCTGACAGACTATAATACAGCACAGAGCAAGCCAAACGTAATGATAGCTGGGACATGACTTATTAGCGCGACTGTACACACATAACTGTTGTGTTGTATAGGTTGTAGTATAACCAACAGCGAAGGCTCTTTGGTGTTGCTTAAGCCGGGTATCACACGAGAACTTTTATAGTCAACATTCGATGATCAGCATTTTTCTGGCAACATTTTCGGAATATTTTACACTGGTATCGGAAACTAGACTGTTGGTAGATGAATTTAGGTAACCGAAATATTGTAAATGTTGACCTCATAAGCTGCCAGACCAGTGTTGAGGATAAATGTTGAAGGAAAAGGCGCTCGTGTGATACCGGCTTATGTCATTGATCTCAAATATAGGGATACCGGTACAGTCGAGGTTAATGAGTGTTGTCAGATATTTCACACAGTTTCGGACACTGACTAATACTCGAGGGATAAGCACTTTTTCCAGTAACTATAAAGATACCAATAACACTTGTTGAGCGAAAACCACTGGAATCTATGACAACACTTATTATCCCCCGACTGTACATGGTGAGACCGTCCAATAGAAGGTTGTGTTTCAGTCTAGTCTGGCTTCTTGCGTGAGTGTGGGTCATAATGGGGGAGAAAGGCTTTCGTAAACAGAGGCTGGACAGTTGCTATCATATTGTGTCTGGTACCTGTATAGAACGATCCACGGCCAGCATGATACTGGTACCGGACCACCGGTAGTGTAATGTTTAGGTTTATTTAGTTTGGAGACCATTACTAGGGTTATTATTTGAGCTATACCGCTAATGGGCGTCTTCACAGCTGCGGATCGTACGTTAGTCATGTGATGAGTGGCTTGAAATATTGTTCATCTGATTCTAAACTTTACACTTTACCTTAACCACGCCATCCAATAGCAATAGGTAAACACAAAAAGTACTTAAATTGCCATTGGCGGACCCACAACGATTTGTTGATAGTCCTCAATGGGCCATAATTATATACTGTAGGTGACCGGTCAACTCAACCAGTAGACCATTTCAACCAGTAGCTCTCAACCAGTACCAACTCAACCAATAACGGTTAGGTTAGTACTATATTTTGACACTGGTTTGGTTGATCTGGGTTAATTTGGCACTGGTTGAGAGCTACTGGTTGAAATGGTCTACTGGTTGAGTTGACATGGAACCATACTGTCATATCAAAGCATTGTTAAAAAAGAAAGCGGATATGCAGTTTCTGTGAATTCACATATCCATTATCACTACTTATCTTCACCTATGTGGAGTTCGCCACTCTGCTAGTGGCACCAAGGAGCGCAACGCCCTTCGTTGTTGTTTGAAACTTGGTGCAGCAGACTGTTAGGATCCTGCGGTCTCCAAAATAGTGTTATTATGATCAGTTTGTTCAATTGGCGTATGCGATAGGATCATATAATTAACCCCTTCAGACTCATATGACACAGAGGTTGCCAGATTAGCAATAAGAAATAGAGTTCTCTCACTCTTATAATTACCTCTCCAAAATTAGTTTTCTGCCCACAGCTAACTCAAAGACAACTGCAGAGGTTGAAGTAACTAAACTAAAGGTGTCTAAATACCCCTGATGGTAACAAAGGCTTTAAAGTATCCCCAATAGGCTTAACACAGCTAACTCAAAGACAACTGCAGAGGTTGAAGTAACTAAACTAAAGGTTTCTAAAGACCCCTGATGGTAACAAAGGCTTTAAAGTATCCCCAATAGGCTCAACACAGCTAACTCAAAGACAACTGCAGAGGTTGAAGTAACTAAACTAAAGGTTTCTAAATACCCCTGATGGTAACAAAGGCTTTAAAGTATCCCTAACAGGCTCAACACAGCTAACTCAAAGACAACTGCAGAGGTTGAAGTAACTAAACTAAAGGTTTATAAATACCCCTGATGGTAACAAAGGCTTTAAAGTATCCCTAACAGGCTCAACACAGCTAACTCAAAGACAACTGCAGAGGTTGAAGTAACTAAACTAAAGGTATCTAAATACCCCTGATGGTAACAAAGGCTTTAAAGTATCCCCAATAGGCTCAACACAGCTAACTCAAAGACAACTGCAGAGGTTGAAGTAACTAAACTAAAGGTTTATAAATACCCCTGATGGTAACAAAGGTTTTAAAGTATCCCTAATAGGCTCAAAATCGCGTCATATGTCTGAGAGGGTTAATGTAGAGACGGAAGGTGTTAGCATTGATGTGGGTAGTGAGGCGGTGGTGATGATCCGTGAAGAATGTGGTGGTGTGAGGCCAGACAAACCCCACGATCAATACCAGGTAGTGTGTTTGGCGACCCCCACACACCTGGATGGATGGATGGATGCGGGGGAGGGAGGAGGGGGAGGGTGAGGTCACATGGTAGAGCTGCACCACAACACACTCACTGTCATTTTTTTTTTCTAATTAATTTATTGCTGCTTTCCTTAGTTTCCTCGCTAGACCTCCACCAAACTTAAGAAAAACGCCCCCTAGACCCCCCTTCAAGATAAATGTGTACATGTTCCGGCCGAAGGCCGGTTCTTCTAAAAATGTCAGGCTCGCTATCGCTCGCCAGGAAAAATTGACACCTAAATGGCACAAAAGATCTTAAAATTGACAACAAAATGGGGCGAAAAGTGTTAAAATCGCTAAACTGCACCACAACACAGTCACTGGCGATGTAACCCTTTTTACCATATTATCGTGCACTCTTTGATTGTATTCTGGTAATTATTAGGCGATTTTACTAAGACAGCTGGAAAGAGTGTGGGAGTCTTTAATAGGCTACCTTCAATTGCTAGAGGTCCTTAAGGGGAGATTTCCACTTGAGGGATTTTTTTCTTGACTCCTGTCTCCCTCATGTTTAGCCCCATTGTTTTTCTAATTTTAAGATGTTCGCCCCATTATTTTGACGATTTTAAGAACTTTCGCCCCATTTGTCAATTTTAAGACCTTTCGTGCCATTTAGGTGTCGATTTTATCCTGGCGAGCGATAGCAAGCCTGTAATTTAAAGGGAACCGGCTTTCAGCCGGGAAATTTTTCTACCGAAAAATGTACAAATTTATCTTGAAAAGGGGCTCAACGGGATGTAATCTTAAGCTTGAAGGATATCTAGGGACCAAACTAAAAACCTCTCCTTAAGCTGTATAGATTCGTCCTGTGTTATTTAAGGATGGAGGCTTAGGTCTAATAATGGTACCGGGTAGTTGAATTACCGGTACCGGTATTTATGACTTCAATCCTGTCTGTATTTTGTTACGTAAGAACATACAATTTATTTGTTTATATTCACATGCTCATAGGTTAGCCTACTGAAGATGAGAGTGGACCAGCCTCGTAAATTGAATCTCTTAGTAGCTGATTTATCGACACTTGATGGAAATATGTGAAACTATTATGGCTGTGTGTCGTATTAATGCCAAGTTTTCATAATTAACATCATATTTCGGTACAAATCTACCTTATAGCTGAGTAACAAAGATAGAAACATGACAATTTACCCTCGGCTGGAAAAAAAATAGGTTCTTAATTTGGCCAATTAATATAATTATCAATATAATTATCTTCTATGATGTATATTAAAACAAAAGAGAAAACAAAAATATCCGCATACTGCATAACTGAACACTTGACTACGCAAAATGAAAATTGTATCGTCACTGTTTAGCGTTCTATTTTGGGTTTAAGCGAATATGTGTAAGGGGTGACCGGTCACTTCAACCAGTAGCTCTCAACCAGTACCAAATCAACCAATACGGTTAGGTTAGGTTAGGTTAGTACTATATTTTGGCACTGGTTTGGTTGGTCTGGGTTAATTTGGCAGTGGTTTAGAGCTACTGGTTGAAATGGTCCACTGGTGCAGTGACATGGAACCGTGTAAGGGTGATTGGGCGAGGCAGTGTGATAAGAGGAGGAAGGTGGAAGCAGAAAGAGATGATAAAGGAGATAGTCAGTGGTGGGTGTAAAAATCATGCCATGAACCAACTTTCGGCAAAACACCAAAGTTGAGGTGGTCGCGCTCACGAGAGGGGTGGTGGTCGGGGGTGGAGGGTGGGAAAAACCAAGCCCCGCTAGGGGCGTGTAAAAAAAAAAAAAAAAAAAAAATGTCCCTTGTAATATGTCCATGTGTATGAACATTGTCGTGTCCCTGTATATACTAGCATGACCTCTGTTAAATATGTACTGTCTCCAACAAAAATATCATACTCTAAAGTAATAATGAGTGATAGCATGAGTGAAGCCACAATGAATGAATGGGAAAGTGGAAAGAATGAAAGAGTGAATGTAATAATTAACAAACAACAAATATTCATAAACAAAAATCGAATGAATGAGTGAAATATTAAATATGTAATAATTAACAAACCAAAAATATTCATAAACAAAAATCCATAAAGCAATAAAAATGTCCCTTGTACACTGTATATATTTAAGTTCTGTACCGTCTCTGACAAAAATAATAAGTTATAATCTAAGGTGAATGAATGATTAAAATAAATGGATGAAATCAGAATGAATGAAAGCAATAATTATGATGTAAGACATGAGAAAAATTGAGTTAGCTAAGCTAAAAACACCCACTTGTCGAGAATTCTCCAATCAGAGCCAGGGTCTCAAAAAATGACTGACGCATGAATACTCGCTCGTCATTGGTCGGTGAGATGGAGAGAGGGAGAGCCTTGCGGGATAAGTTCCTGGGGGCTCTCTCTCTCTCACTCTCACTCTCTATGACAAATCATGCTAATTACAATGAATTCGTCCCTGTAATAAAAAAAAAAAGGGGAAAGGGAAAAGAAGGAAAAAAAATTAATAAAGGAAAATAAATATAATTTTTTTTTTTTTTTTTTTTTTTTTTTTTTTTTTTTTTTTTTTTTTTAAGACAACTTATCAAAACACCAAAGAGTAATAACAACACAAAATAAATAATTATAACACCGGAACGATGCTACAATGCATATGAAAACAAACAAATGCAAAATTAAAAACAAAGTGCAAACATGGAGGCAGGAAATAAAAAAAGGGAATATAAACATGAAGCTGGTGGTATGTTCTGCTCACGGAATATATATGAAATATAATTTAAGTCTTAACCAAGAATAGCAAAGTGGACGGCCCACTATCTTTTAATCTCCAACTTTACTTCATATTTCTAATCTTATTCTTCTTTATCCACTGATAAACTCTATTTTCATCCCCCCTATTCTATCCCCCCCTATGCACTATGCACTATGCGTGGTAGGTTAAGTGCAGGGATCCTTTACAACTAGTCAGTGGTGGGCGTGGTAGGCTAAGGGCAGGGATCCTTTACAACTAGTCAGTGGTGGGCGTGGTAGGCTAAGGGCAGGGATCCTTTACAACTAGTCAGTGGTGGGCGTGGTAGGCTAAGTGCAGGGATCCTTTACAACTAGTCAGTGGTAGTCAGTGGTGGGGTGGTAGGCTAAGGGCAGGGATCCTTTACAACTAGTCAGTGGTAGTCAGTGGTGGGCGTGGTAGGCTAAGGGCAGGGATCCTTTACAACTAGTCGGTGGTGGGCGTGGTAGACTAAGGGCAGGGATCCTTTACAACTAGTCAGTGGTGGGCGTGGTAGGCTAAGGGCAGGGATCCTTTACAACTAGTCAGTGGTGGGCGTGGTAGGCTAAGGGCAGGGATCCTTTACAACTAGTCAGTGGTAGGCTAAGTGCAGGGATCCTTTACAACTAGCCGTGTGGGCGTGGTAGGTAGGCTAAGGGCAGGGATCCTTTACAACTAGTCAGTGGTGGGCGTGGTAGGCTAAGTGCAGGGATCCTTTACAACTAGTCAGTGGTGGGCGTGGTAGGTTAAGTGCAGGGATCCTTTACAACTAGTCAGTGGTGGGCGTGGCGGGCGACGTCTTTTATATTTTAGTCTAGCTAGTCTTCCATGGCGCTTTATTATGACCTGGACAAAATTTCCGTGTGAAGTCTTTTCCAGTTCGTGTGATGTCTTTTACAGTCCGTGTGAAGTCTTTTACATGGTGATGTCTTTTCCCAGTCCCCAGTCCGGTGTGCTGTCATGTTTGTCCGTGTGATGTCTTTTCCAGTCGTGTAGTCTTTTAGTCCATGTCTTTTCTAGTCCATGTGATGTCTTTTGATGTCTTTTACAGTCCGTGTGAAGTCTTTTCCAGTTCGTGTGATGTCTTTTACAGTTCGTGTGAAGTCTTTTACAGTCCGTGTGATGTCTTTTCTAGTCCGTGTGATGTCTTTTCTAGTCCATGTGATGTCTTTTACAGGCCATGTGATGTCTTTTCTAGTCCGTGTGATGTCTTTTCCAGTCCGTGTGATGTCTTTTCTAGTCCATGTGATGTCTTTTACAGGCCGTGTGATGTCTTTTCTAGTCCGTGTGATGTCTTTTCTAGTCCATGTGATGTCTTTTACAGGCCATGTGATGTCTTTTACAGGCCATGTGATGTCTTTTCTAGTCCATGTGATGTCTTTTACAGTCCGTGTGAAGTCTTTTACAGGCCATGTGATGTCTTTTCTAGTCCGTGTGATGTCTTTTACAGGCCATGTGATGTCTTTTCTAGTCCGTGTGATGTCTTTTCCAGTCCGTGTGATGTCTTTTCTAGTCCATGTGATGTCTTTTACAGGCCGTGTGATGTCTTTTCTAGTCCGTGTGATGTCTTTTCTAGTCCATGTGATGTCTTTTACAGGCCATGTGATGTCTTTTCTAGTCCGTGTGATGTCTTTTCCAGTCCGTGTGATGTCTTTTCTAGTCCATGTGATGTCTTTTACAGGCCGTGTGATGTCTTTTCTAGTCCGTGTGATGTCTTTTCTAGTCCATGTGATGTCTTTTACAGTCCGTGTGAAGTCTTTTACAGGCCGTGTGATGTCTTTTCTAGTCCATGTGATGTCTTTTCTAGTCCGTGTGATGTCTTTTACAGTTCGTGTGAAGTCTTTTACAGTCCGTGGGATATCTTTCATTGTCCGTGTGAAGTCTTTTTCCAGTCCATGTGATGTCTTTTGTAATCCATGTGATGTCCTTTCTAGTCTATGTGATGTCTTTCATTGTCCGTGTGAAGTGTTTTCCAGTCCGTGTGATGTCCTTTCCAGTCCATGTGATGTCTTTCATTTTCCGTGTGAAGTCTGTTCCAGTCCATGTGATGTCTTTTTTAATCCATGTGAAGTCTTTTCCAGTCCATGTGATGTCTTTCATTTTCCGTGTGAAGTCTTTTCCAGTCCATGTGATGTCTTTTTTAATCCATGTGAAGTCTTTTCCAGTCCATGTGATGTCTTTCATTTTCCGTGTGAAGTCTTTTTCAGTCCATGTGATGTCTATTTTAATCCATGTGATGTCCTTTCCAGTCCATGTGATGTCCTTTCCATTCCGTGTTGTCTTTTTTCCTTTGATGTGTTTTCCAGTCCCTAGGTAGTAAAGGCAGGTTGATGACGTCATGGGAGTCGCAAGGGGTATGATAATGCGAGACAAGAGGGCAGTGAGGTTAAGGGGAGACTGACCGTTTGTTTGGTGTATTCATTCATTTATTCATATATTTTGTTTAGTTTCCTCCCTAGACCTCCATCAAGCTTAGAAAAACACCCCCTAGACCCCCCTTCAAGATAAATTTTTACATTTTTCGGTAGAAAAATGTCCCGGCCGAAGGCCGATTCCTCTTAAAATTGCAGACTCGCTATCGCTCGCCAGGAAAAAATCGACACCTGAATGGCACGAAAAGTCTTAAAATTAACAACGAAATGAGGTAAAAGGTGTTAAAATCGCCAAACTAATGGGCCGAACGTCTTATAATCTCAAAACTAGTGGGGCTAAACATTAGGGAGAAGGGGGTCCCGAAAAACGGTCTGCCTCCCCTTAAGAATAGCCGTTCTCTGTATGGCGATCACCTTCTATATAATATTGGAGTATTTGGAATGATGTGGAAAAGTTTGTTTATTCCAGTTATTTTGACCATAATTCGGTGATTTAATTCTCGCATGGATCTAGCTATTTTTAGGCCGTGTTATTCAGTTTAAATTAACCCTTTCACGCATTTATGACGCAGAGATTGCCAGATTAGCAATAAGAAAGTTCTCTCACTCTTATAATTACCTCTCCAAAATTAGTTTTCTGCCCACAGCTAACTCAAAGACAACTGCAGAGGTTGAAGTAACTAAACTAAAGGTTTCTAAATACCCCTGATGGTAACAAAGGCTTTAAAGTATCCCCAATAGGCTCAACACAGCTAACTCAAAGACAACTGCAGAGGTTGAAGTAACTAAACTAAAGGTTTCTAAATCCCCTGATGGTAACAAAGGCTTTAAAGTATCCCCAATAGGCTCAACACAGCTAACTCAAAGACAACTGCAGAGGCTGAAGTAACTAAACTAAAGGTTTCTAAATACCCCTGATGGTAACAAAGGCTTTAAAGTATCCCCAATAGGCTCAACACAGCTAACTCAAAGACAACTGCAGAGGTTGAAGTAACTAAACTAAAGATTTCTAAATACCCCTGATGGTAACAAAGGCTTTAAAGTATCCCCAATAGGCTCAACCTATGTCGGAGAGGGTTAAGAAGGGTCTTTTTACATCTGGATATTCAAAGTTTGCATTAACCATTTCAGGTCCACAGTGATGGTTTTATTACGGTATACTCCAGAGACCGCTAGACGATTTTGGTCATGGTAGAGTGCGCCTTTCCTATTGTAAATCTTGAAGGTGTTATCCTATATAGTCTACTAGGCTATAACTAGGCCAACCAACTTGACATCTAATCCTCTTGGGGGGGGGGGAAAGCAAAAACAAAAAAGGACTTGGGAAATCCAGTTGACATTCCTACCACTTAATTAAGAGGAGGTTTTTAGTTTGTTAGCTAGACCTCCATCGAACATAAAATTACACCCTCTATAGCCCCTTTCAAGATAAATTTGTACATTTTTCAGTAGAAAAAATTTCCGGCCGAAGGCCGGAACTCTCGCTATCGCTCGCCAGGAAAAAATCGACACCTAAATGGCACGAAATGTCTTAAAAATTGACAGAAATGGGGCGAAAGTTCTTAAAATCGCCTAACTAATGGGGCGAACGTCTTAAAATATCAAAAGCACTGGGGCTAAATTTGAGATAGAAAGGGGTCACGAAACAAAATCCTTCAAGTGGAAATCTCCCCTTAAGAAGGGTTAGCCAGGTTATTCTGTAGGTGAGGACATTTACAGCCCGTTTGCTTCAGCTCCTTTGAGTTACACGTGTTTTTTAAGAATCAAGATTTCTGGCCTTATAATGAATAGGTTTTAATTTTCGTTGACCTCGTATTATAATTTTTTTTTTATTTTTTTTTTATTTTTTTTTTAAAGAGACAATGAACGGAGGAAGGAAAAACACAGATAAAACAAAAAGGTCCATGTGCCTAAAGGCATCCTCCATTCATAAAATGTTTGTTTGTTTGGTTTCACTCCCAACACCAAACACCTCCCAATGAAATTAATGGAAACATGTGATCCTACCGGGATTCGAACCTGGGATACCACACACAGATCTTAACCCTTTCGCGCATATGACGCGATTTTGAGCCTATTGGGGATACTTTAAAGCCATTGTTACCATCAGGGGTATTTAGAAACCTTTAGTTTAGTTACTTCAACCTCTGCAGTTGTCTTTGAGTTAGCTGTGTTGAGCCTATTGGGGATACTTTAAAGCCATTGTTACCATCAGGGGTATTTAGAAACCTTTAGTTTAGTTACTTCAACCTCTGCAGTTGTCTTTGAGTTAGCTGTGTTGAGCCTATTGGGAATACTTTACAGCCATTGTTACCATCAGGGGTATTTAGAAACCTTTAGTTTAGTTACTTCAACCTCTGCAGTTGTCTTTGAGTTAGCTGTGTTGAGCCTATTGGGGATACTTTAAAGCCATTGTTTCCATCAGGGGTATTTATAAACCTTTAGTTTACTTCAACCTCTGCAGTTGTCTTTGAGTTAGCTGTGTTGAGCCTATTGGGGATACTTTAAAGCCTTTGTTACCATCAGGTGTATTTAGAAACCTTTAGTTTAGTTACTTCAACCTCTGCAGTTGTCTTTGAGTTAGCTGTGTTGAGCCTATTGGGGATACTTTAAAGCCATTGTTACCATCAGGGGTATTTAGAAACCTTTAGTTTAGTTACTTCAACCTCTGCAGTTGTCTTTGAGTTAGCTGTGTTGAGCCTATTGGGGATACTTTAAAGCCTTTGTTACCATCAGGGGTATTTAGAAACCTTTAGTTTAGTTACTTCAACCTCTGCAGTTGTCTTTGAGTTAGCTGTGTTGAGCCTATTGGGGATACTTTAAAGCCATTGTTTCCATCAGGGGTATTTAGAAACCTTTAGTTTAGTTACCGGGTACTTCAACCTCTGCAGTTGTCTTTGAGTTAGCTGTGTTGAGCCTATTAGGGATACTTTAAAGCCTTTGTTACCATCAGGGGTATTTAGAAACCTTTAGTTTAGTTACTTCAACCTCTGCAGTTGTCTTGGAGTTAGCTGTGTTGAGCCTATTGGGGATACTTTAAAGCTTTTGTTACCATCAGGGGTATTTAGAAACCTTTAGTTTAGTTACTTCAACCTCTGCAGTTGTCTTTGAGTTAGCTGTGGGCAGAAAACAAATTTTTGGAGAGGTAATTATAAGAGTGAGAGAACTCTATTTCTTATTGCTAATCTGGCAACCTCTAAATGCGGGAAAGGGTTAAACACTATAACCATTACACCATCAAGACAGTTATATCAGGCTTTCGAGATCATAATTAAGGGGAGATCTCCACTTAAGGGATTTTTTTCTTGACCCCTTTCTCCCTCATGTTTATCCCCATTGCTTTTGATATTATAAAACGTTTGCCCCATTAGTTTAGCGATTTTAAGAACTTGCAACCCATATTAAGACCTTTCGTGCCATTCAGGTGTCAATTTTATCCTGGCGAGCGATAGCGAGCCTGTAATTTAAGAGGAACCGGCCTTTGGCCGGGACATTTTTCTACCGAAAAATGTACAAATATATCTTGAAAGGGACTCAAGGGGGTGTAATTTTAAGCTTGATGGAGGTCTAGGGAACAAACTAAATACCTCCCCTTAAAGCTTCCAAAACACAGGAATCAAAGAAAGTCACCTGCATCCGTTGGCGCCGGTAGCTAATTAACGTTTCTTGACTAAGTACCGTACTTTATGATGTGACGCAGCTAAGAGTATATTGGGCTTTACTCCATCACCTCATTAATAATTTATGGTCAGAACAATGGAGAGAGAGAGAGAGGGGGGATAGATAGATAATGAGAGAGAGAGAGAGGGGGGGGGAGAGATAGATAATGAGAGGGAGAGGGGAGAGAGAGGGAGGGAGAGAGGGGGGGAGAGAGATGAGAGAGATGAGGAGAGAGAGAGAGGGGCGGGGAGAGAAAGAGAGAGAGTGAGTACCGTAGTGTAAAATATACGGTAATCACTCCTCTGTGCCTCTTCAAGATATCTAAAAAAAAAAAAACATCTGATTTTGACGAAGTTTTGTAAGCATATACTGTACAGGCCCATTTCATTCTACAGCGAATATACTATACTCTCTCCCTCTAGCCTGCACCATTAAGGGAAGGTTTTTAGTTTGTTTTCTACTCCTCCAGCAATATTAAAATTTCACCCCCTTGACCCTCTTTCAAGATAAATTTGTACATTTTTCGGTAGAAAAATGTCCCGGCTGAAAGCCGGTTCCTCTTATATTACAGGCTCGCTATCGCTCGCCAGGATAAAATCGACACATAAATGGCACGAAAGGTCTTAAAATTGACATAAATTGGTCGAAAGTTCTTAAAATCGTCAACATAATGGGGCGAACGTCTTCAAATTAGAAAAGCAATGGAGCTAAACATGAGGGAGAAAGGAGTCAAGAAAAAAGTCCCTCAAGTGGAAATCTCTCCTTAACACCATCAAAACTACAACCAGCCTCTCTTATCTGCATGACTACCTGTACTCATGAACACCATACACCACTCCCTACCATCACCACCACCACCAGTCACCACTTCCTACCACCACCACCACAGTCACCACTTCCTACCACCACCACCACCACCACAGTCACCACTCCCTACCATCACCACCACCACCAGTCACCACTTCCTACCACCACCACCACCACAGTCACCACTTCCTACCACCACCACAGTCACCACTTCCTACCACCACCACAGTCACCACTCCCTACCATCACCACCACCACAGTCACCACTTCCTACCACCACCATTGGCATTCACGACCAGCCTCACCATCTGCATCACCACCACCACTTCACCCCGACAAAGCCAGTCACCATCATTATCATCACTATCACCACCAGTCACCACTCCCTACCATCACCACCACCACAGTCAACACTTCCTACCACCACCATTGGCATTCACGACCAGCCTCACCATCTGCATCACCACCACCACTTCACCCCGACAAAGCCAGTCACCATCATTATCATCACTATCACCACCAGTCACCACTCCCTACCATCACCACTCACCACCACCCACTTCTCACTGCTAAAGCTCCACTACCATGACCACCACCATCACCACTCCCCACCATCACCACTCCCCACCATCACCACTCCCCACCATCACCACTCTCCACCATCACCACCACCACTCCCCACCACCACTCCCCACCATCACCACTCCCCACCATCACCACTCACCACCATCACCACTCACCACCATCACCACTCACCACCATCACCACTCACCACCATCACCACTCCCCACCATCACCACTCACCACCATCACCACTCCCCACCATCACCACTCACCACCATCACCACTCCCCACCATCACCACTCCCCACCATCACCACTCACCACCATCACCACTCACCACCATCACCACTCACCACCATCACCACTCACCACCATCACCACTCTCCACCATCACCACTCACCACCATCACCACTCACCAGATCACCACTCACCACCATCACCACTCACCACCGTCACCACTCACACCACCATCACCACTCATCCCACCATCACCACTCACCCCACCATCACCACTCACACCCACCATCACCACTCCCCACCATCACCACTCCCCACCATCACCACTCCCCACCATCACCACTCCCCACCATCACCACTCCCCACCATCACCACTCCCCACCATCACCACTCCCCACCATCACCACTCACCACCATCACCACTCACCACCATCACCACCATCACCACTCACCACCATCACCACCCACCACCATCACCACTCACCACCATCACCACCATCACCACTCACCACCATCACCACTCACCACCATCACCACTCACCACCATCACCACTCACCACCATCACCACTCACCACCATCACCACTCACCACCATCACCACTCACCACCATCACCACTCACCACCATCACCACTCCCCACCATCACCACTCCCCACCATCACCACTCCCCACCATCACCACCCCCCACCATCACCACTCACAAACCACCACCACCACCATCACCACTCCCCACTATCACCACCCCCCACCACCACCACTCACCACCATCACCACCACTCACAAACCACCACCACCATCACCACTCACAAACCACCACCACCATCACCACTCACAAACCACCACCACCACCATCACCACTCACAAACCACCACCACCATCACCACTCACAAACCACCACCACCACCATCACCCTCCTGTAGTACAACTTTCTCCCGCCGGCTCCAGACCAGATCCACATTCAATGAGCTGTCTGAATGTCCGGTTTGATGATGAGAGAGAGAGAGAGAGAGAGAGAGAGAGAGAGAGAGAGAGAGAGAGAGATTACAATATCACCTGCACACATTAATTAGCTTAAACACATGTTAACACTACTTTGAAACTTAATATTTTAACTTGACACTATTATTCTTGGACTGTTCAGTATACCCGTATAAAATTATTTTATTATGGTACGCCTTTGGAGTTAGAATTTACCTTCGTCTAATATACCTATCCCAAATACCCTCCCAGTCTAACCTCCAAAACTCTTCCATGCAAACATCCCCACTCCTCCACAACATAACAACAATATTAACTTGGATGATTACAAAGGGCTGACCAATAAGGTGACTACAGTTAAACGTCTTGAGGGGAGAGTTTTATGGATTTGGTCTTGGTTAATTTGGCACTGGTTGAAAGCTACTGGTTGAGATGACATGGAACCGAGGACTTGTCTTGGGAGTGAAAGTGTCCACAACACAGAAGCCCCAACAGTGGTTTATGATCTGGCGTTAAGGGGGGGGTGACCTGTTTTTGTTCTGTCCTTTTCCATCTTTCTCTGGCTTGTATCCATTTGGCCGCATTCAGCCTACTGTTTTAAGACTTTTATCCCCATCCATGTGTGAATGTCTTACTGGTGAGCGGTAGCGAGCCAGCATATTTTTATTTTTTGTTAGACAGCAGGCTAAATTTGTACATTTTTCGATAGAAACATGTCTCCGGCGAAGCCGGATTACTTCATATAATGCTGGCTCGCTATCGCTCGCCAGGAAGATATCTACACCTAGCTGGGGATAAACGTCTTAAAATAGTTGGCTGAATGGGGCCGAATGGATACAAGCCAGAGAAAGAGAGAAAAGGACAGAAATAACAAAATGCAGGTCACCCCCCTTAAGAGAGTCCAAAATATAAGGTTAAGTGGTGAAAAGTTGTCCGATGACCTCCTGGTACTGTCAGTCAATACCTGTTAACTAGTTTTTATTCTCAAGTTTATTAAAGTGGCTTTTGTAGTTACACAGAGACCAGTTCCCGTCTGTTATCAGTGGCCGATTATGGATGACCAAATGTGTACCCGTTGACGATGCTGTGTAGCATACTACCGGTACCTTAGTTTGACAATCTGAACACACACGATTTTTAAAGGGGGTGACCTGATTTTTGTTATTGCTGTCCTTTTCTCGCTTTCTCTGGCTTGTATCCATTCGACCCCATTCAGCCAACTATTTTAAGACGTTTATCCCCATCTAGGTGTCGATTTCTTCCTGGCGAGCGATAGGGAGCCAGCATTATATGAAGAAATCCGGCTTCGCCGGAGAAATTTTTCTATCGAAAAATGTACAAATTTAGCCTGCTGTCAAACAAAAATAAAAAATATGCTGGCTCGCTACCGCTCACCAGTAAAAAAATGACACCTGGATGGGGATAAACGTCTTAAAACAGTAGGCTGAATGGGGCCACATGGATACAAGCCAGAGAAAGATAGAAAAGGACAGAACAGAAACAGGTCACCCGCCTTAAGTATCATATTCTCGTAGTCGAAGTGGGTTACTGGTCAAGGCATTTCAACATTTCTCTTATTTTGACAATTTGGCACTGTTACCCGAAGACTACCGTAAGGTACATTATGTTATATACTGGTAGCGGTAGCTATCACAGACTATTGTTTTGAATCAAGAAGGATCTCGTTAAGGGGGGTCACCGGCTTTTTGTTTTGTATCTTTCTCTCCTTTTCTCTCTTTCCCTGGCTTGTATTCATTCGGCCCCATTCAGCCAACTGTTTTAAGACGTTTATCCCCATTAGGTGTCGATTTCTTCCTGGCGAGGGATAGCGAGCCAGCATTGTATGGAGAAATCCGGCTTCGCCGGAGAATTTTTTCTATCGAAACATTTGCAAATTTAGCTTGCTGTCAAAACATACTCTCGTAGTCCAAGTGGGTTACTGGTCAAGGAATATCAATATGGCAGGTTACTAGTCACGTAGTTACAATATTAGGTGACCGGTCAACTCAACCAGTAGACCATTTCAACCAGTAGCTCTCAACCAGTACCAAATCAACCAATACGGTTAGGTTAGGTTAGGTTAGTACTATATTTTGGCACTGGTTTGGTTGGTCTTGGTTGATTTGGCACTGGTTGAGAGCTACTGGTTGAAATGGTCTGGTTGAGATGACATGGAACCACAATATTACTTTGCATTGGCCAGTTCAGACTTACCGTAAGAATTAAGTTATTATGTTTGTTTTAATAAATAAGGATCTCATGTATTTAGTTGGGTAAAGCCACTGTCACACGAGCGCTTTTTCCGTCAATTTTCTATGAGCAAGTTTTTTCTCGTATTATTTCGGGACTTTTTCGCACTGGTACCGACAATTAGACTGAAGGTAGATTATGTTAAACGGCTGAAATCTGATCAAGTGTATTTTGTTAAGCTTCCAGACCATAATTGCCCGTAAAAATTGCTCGAAAAAGGGCTCGTGTGACTCCGGCTTTACTCAGTTGAAATATTGTTTGATCATATTTAGCCCCATTAGCTTTGACATTTTAAGCGTGATGGAGGTCGTAAAAAAAAACAAAAAATACTTAACAATGAAAACATTCTCTTTAACAAAGCATTTATAACCCCTGTGTTTGTGTTGTGTTATTGAGTATTACATATAGTATTCCTAGGTTATTATCAAAGAGGAGAGTCAATGTTAAGATGTAAAGACGGACCCTGACCGCCGGTTTCTTCTAAAATTACATTTGTGTTATTTATTGTATTGTACAAGTTTCAACACCGGGACATCTGGGTAAAGTTGTGTGTGTGTGTGTGTGTGTGTGTGTGTGTGTGTGTGTGTGTGTTGTGTGTGTGTGTTTGTGTGTGTGTGTGTGTGTGTGTGTGTGTGTGTGTGTGTGTTGTGTTTGTGTGTGTGTGTGTGTGTGTGTGTGTGTGTGTGTGTGTGTGTGTGTGTGTGTGTGTGTGTGTGTGTGTGTGTGTGTGTGTGTGTGTGTTTGTGTGTGTGTGGGTGGGTGTAGTAATGTACGTTTGTGTGTGTGTGTGTGTGTGGTGTGTGTGTGTGTGGGTGTGTGTGTGTGTGTGTGTGTGTGTGTGTGTGTGTGTGTGTGGTGTGCGGGTGTGTGTGTGTGTGTGGTGTGTGTGTGGTGTGTGTGTGGTGTGTGTGTGGTGTGTGTGTGGTGTGTGTGTGGTGTGTGTAAGATAAAATTGAATTGAGCATTCCGATATAGTATGTAAAATGGCGGTGGGAGGGAACTTTGACAGTGTTACGGTAGTGAGCTTCGGTGAGGATGGAGACTTGTTATTTGGCCAGGGTTATTATGTTGTTTTGATGTCGGGAAAATTGTTTAATCTTTCATTTGCACAAAACACACACTTGCATGAAATCAGAGAGAGAGAGAGAGAGAGAGAGAGAGAATAACACCACTCGGGATTAAGCTATACCTGTACAAAAGAGCACCACCCATACAGTGAAGAGAGCAGCTTATAGTATAGTAGCCACCTAAAGGCTCTCTCAGCGGCTCTATATAGGATCACAGTCTCTAAGGGTCAAAGTGTAGGCTTTCCAGGTTATCGGGAACAAATGAAGTGTACTGTGCCCGTTTTTTTTTTTTTTTTTTTTTTTTTTTTTGTGTGTGTGAAAGAGTGAGGTGTGGGTGTGAATGATAATGAATATTATTATTGATAACCGGTGTATATAGAATTGAAAACAAGCCAAACAATATAGGCTACATGTGAGAAATACATAGTTGTGCTGACTTATATGTTATTACATTAATGAGAGACAGAGAGAGAGAGAGGGAGGAAGGAAAGAGGGATGGAGAGAATTACAAGGAGTTACAAGGACAATGAGGGCGATATCGATGATGCTAGAGGGAGAGAAAACAGAGAGGGTTGGGTCTGAGTCTGTTAGCTAGGAGGATGGTATGGATAGAGGGATGGTGAGGCTAGAGAGAGAGACGGTTACGTCTCTGTAAAGCTAGGATGACGGTTGTAGAGAGAGATTGAGAGTAGGATTGTAGAGAGATTGAGAGGTGGAAATCAACTTTATTATGGTGATGTTGATGTGAGAGAGAGAGGAGAGGAATAAGGGGATGGGTTTCTGTAAGCTAGGAAGAGGGTTGTGTAGAGAGAGTGAGTGGTGATTGTGTTGATGGAGAGAGAGTGAGGGTGAGTGACTTGTGCCTGGGTCTGCTAAGAAGGTGGATGGTATGGAGAGAGATGATGATGATGGAGAGAGGGTTGGTGGGTCGGGGTATCTATATAAGCTAGGAAGAAGATGGATGGTGTGGAGAGAGTCGATGATGAGGATGATACAGGTAGGAGAGTAAAGGAAGGAGAGAGGGTTGATACCAGGGGGAAGGTGGAGGGTATGGAGAGAGAGATGATGGTGATGCTACAGAGAGAGAGAGAGAGAGGAAGGAGGGAGAGGGTTGGGTGTGGGTCCCTATATAAGCTAGGAGGAAGGTGGAGGGTATGGAGAGAGATGATGGTGATGCTAGACGGAGGAGTTGAAGGAGAGAGAGAGGGTTGGGTGTGGGTCTCTAAGCTAGGAAGAAGAGTTTATAGAGAGTGAGTGGTAATGATGATGATGATGAGAGAGAAAAAGAGAGAGAGAGAGGAAGGGTTGTGTTTTGGTCTCTGTATATAAGCTAGGAGGAAGGTGGAGGGTATGGAGGAGTGTCCGTAACGGTACCCTGGTCCTGCCCCGACTTTAGACTGGTTCCTGCCGACACACACACACACGCACACAAACGTACACATAGACGCACATACACACACACGCACGTACACATAGATGCACATATACACACACGTACACATACACGTACACATACGCACGTACACACACACACACACACGTACACACACACACGTACACATAGACGCACGTACACACACACACGTACACACACACACACATAAACGCACACACTTGTTCACATACGACTATTATGTACACATACATATACACATACAGTATATAATATTAACAAACGCACACATGTACACATAGATATACACATACAGTATACAATATTAACATACGCACACATGTACATACTCCTACACGTTGGAAGGTAACACACATAACACACGGTACGTGCCTAACTGCATGTAGCCTACGGTACACTCATACAGTCACAATATTATGTACGTACAGTCGCGCTAATAAGTGATGTCTCGGCACTAAGTATTTTTAATCAATAATTGGTATCGGCAATATCTAAGCTTCATATCGAGTGAAATATACAAACATGTTCCTACACTTACCCACCCTATTCAACATCTGACAGACATTAATACAGCACAGAGCGAGCCGAACGTAATGACAGCTGGGACATGACTTATTAGCGCGACCGTACATCGAAACCAGCATTAATAGCACAGGTATTATTACGTCATATATTAAGTCATATATTACGTCATATATTAAGTCATATATTACGTCATATATTAAGTCATATATTACGTCATATATTACGTCATATATTACGTCATATATTAAGTCATATATTAAGTCATATATTACGTCATATATTAAGTCATATATTACGTCATATATTAAGTCATATATTACGTCATATATTAAGTCATATATACAGTATCATAAGTTATGTACCACCAATAATATATATTATAATAAACCGAAGGAAGTTGGAAAGGTAAAGGCAAAAGAAGATATTGCTAATGATAAATAATTATACTGAATATAAGAACAAAACACTATATTGCTAATGATATAAAATATACTGGTACTGAATATAAAGTCATAACAAGATAATGCTAATGGCAAGAAAATAATGCTAAGAAACGCGAATATAAGAAGCGAAATTAAGGTCAAATTAATTTGAACTACCAATATATCTCTCGCTATTCTATCGCTACTACAATCATCAGTGTTCCTCAGAGGCTCTCTCAGTATATACCACCTCCTCTACGTAGTACCCGTCTTGCAACACAATCCCACCACTATTCTGTGCAACTCTCCAACTCAAGAGTGAAATGGTACTCCCAATATTTCTTGTATTCAACAGCTGAGCTCTGGAACTCTCTCCCTGATTCCATCTTTTCGTCATCCTATGACTTAAACTGCTTCAAACTCCGTGTGTCCAGGCATTTTGGCTCGAACGTACCTTGATTTTGGCCCTGTCACTCTTTCAACGCTGGGGGAGGCACTCATCACAAGCAGTTTTGCCTTTTGTCTCCCTCATTCACATAGAACAAAAAAGCAGATCTGAACAAAGAACACAAACGGCAAAAATTGTGAAGCGAAGTGAGAGGAAAATATAGTTTAAATATAGTTTTAAGGGGAGATGGCCTGTTTGTTTAAGGGGAGATGGCCTGTTTGTTGGGTCTATTAATTTATTTATTCCTTTACTTCTTAGTTTCCTCGCTAGACCTCCATCAAGCTTAAACAAATACCTCCTAAACCCCCCTTCAAGATAAATTTGTACATTTTTCGGTTATTCTTAAAATTTCAGGCTCGCTATCGCTCGCCAAGAAAAAATCGACACCTAATTGGCACGAAAGGTCTTAAAATTGATAACGAAATGGGGCGAAAGGTGTTAAAATCGCCAAACTAATGGGCCGAACGTCTTATAATCTCAAAACAAATGGGGCTTAACACGAGGGAGAAAGGGGACCAGAAAAACGGCCCACGTCCCCTTAAGGGCAGGTTTTAAGGGGAGGTTTTTAGTTTGGTCTCTAGATATCCATCAAGCTTAAGATTAGACCCCCCTTGAGCCCCTTTCAAGATAAATTTGTAAATTTTTCGGTAGAAAAATGTCCCGGCTGAAAGCCGGTTCCTCTTAAATTACAGGCTCGCTATCGCTCGCCAGGATAAAATCGACACCTAAATTGCACGAAAGGTCTTAAAAGTGACGGAAATGGGGCGAAAGTTCTTAAAATCGCCAAACTAATGGGCCGAGTGTCTTAAAATCTCAAAAGCAATGGGGCTAAACATGAGCGAGAAAGGGGTCCAGCAAAAAATCCCTCAAGTCGATATCTCCCCTTAAGTAGCGATAATAATATACAAGAAGAATGATTTGAATAGACTATAAATGCAGAATACTGGATCTTGGAGGATGGAGAGAGATCTACTTTATAGCCACTACAATATACAAAGAAACCTGCCGATTCAGGATTGTATTGTGGACACTGTGAGGGATAGATTGTATTTTAAATGTCACTACCATGCTAAGACAGTTTGGTTAAGGGGAGGAGGGTTAACTTTTTGGGCGATTTTTGCATGTATTCATTATTTTTCTAGTTTCCTCCCTAGACCTCCATCAAAAAACATCCATTAGATCCCCCTTCTAGATTAATTTGTACGTTTTTCGGCACTATCGTTCGCCAGGGGGAAAAATCGACAACTAAATAGCACGAAAGGTCTAAATAGTGACGAAGAAATGGGGCGAAAGGTCTTAAAATCGACTAACTAATGGGGAAAACATCTTAACATCTGAAAACTAATGGGGCTAAACATGAGAGAGAAAGTGGTCTAGAAAACCGAGAGAGAGAGAGAGAGAGAGAGAGAGAGAGAGAGAGAGAGAGAGAGAGAGAGAGAGAGAGAGAGAGAGAGAGAGAGAGAGAGAGAGAGAGAGAGAGAGAGAGAGAGAGAGAGAGAGAGAGAAGGAGAGAGAGGGAGAGAGAGAGAGAGAGAGAGTAAGAGGGAGAGAGAGAGAGAGAGTAAGAGGGGGAGAGAGAGAGAGAGAGAAGAGAGAGAGAGAGAGAGAGAGAGAGAGAGAGAGAGAGAGAGAGAGAGAGAGAGAGAGAGAGAGAGAGAGAGAGAGAGAGAGAGAGAGAGAGAGAGAGAGAAATATTTTGATATAATTAGTACTTCATGTTTCACTGTCCATCTAGAAATTGTGTATAAGGATGAAGATCGATAGGAATAGGGTGTCCAACCGTACCAATTGCCGACTTGCGAGTTTCGTTCTATAAGGAAGTTGGAGCTGTGGCCATCAATAGTTAACAGAATTACCAGCTAAAATACGGTCGTAGTACATTTGTAAATACATAAAACCCAATTCAACATACCATTTATCCATCAGAAACCTACATTATTCTTGCATTTTTTGTTTAATATCGATGTTCACGGCTCCAACTTCCTTATAGCCCGAAACTCGCAAGTGGTCAATTATATCTGCAGACTTGAATGATTATAAGAAGGAATATAATTACAAATAAATATAATTACAAATAAATATAATTACAAATAAATATAATTACAAATAAATATAATTACAAATAAATATAATTACAAATAAATATAATTACAAATAAATATAATTACAAATAAATATAATTACAAATAAATATAATTACAAATAAATATAATTACAAATAAATATATATATAACATCGTTCTTAAGACCAATAGCCCCCCAAATGCAATTAATGAATGCATGTGATCCTCCTAAGATTCGAACCCAGGATATCACATACAGAACTTACACGCTCTAACCATTACACCATCAAGACAGTTATCATGGAATAGCATTGTTTTGGCCATTGGATCACTTCCAAAGATATAATTTGAACCATAAACTATAATTGTATTTACTCATAAAAAAAAAAAAAAAAAAAAAAAAAAAAAATATATATATATATATATATATATATATATATATAATATATATATACCGTATATATATACTGTATACACACACACAGTAATCCTCATCCGAAGGCTGTCAGAAGTATATTGGTGAAGCTGTGAGTGAAAGATTGTATTTCAAATTTCACTATCCATCAAATTAATTTGAATAAGGAAATTCTGCGTGGGAATTCTGGTGTAAAAGTTTAAGCGTGTTCTGAGAGAGAGAGAGAGAGAGAGAGAGAGAGAGAGAGAGAGAGAGAGAGATTGTGTGTGAACTAGAGAATTTCTAATTTAATTATAAAGGGAACACATGATAGAACTGGTATGTTGGATAAAGGTGCTTAACCCCTTTAATCAGTCGACATTAATATCGCATTAATAAAAGATGAGGGGTGACGGAAGGTTGAGAGAGAGAGAGAGAGTGTGAAAAGATATGGGTGTGTCTGACTGAAAATTGTGTAAACGTTTGCAAACATGTATGCTGCAACGGAGGTTATGTGAAAAGTTTAATTATTTAAGTTTAAGGAACAACAATACTATCTCACATACCCCCCCCCCCCCCCCCCACACCCACACACACACACACACACACACACACACACACACACACACACCACACCCACACACACACACACACACACCCACACCACACACACCACACCACACACACACACACACCCCACACACACACACCACACACACACACACACACCACACACCACACACACACACACACACACACACACACACACACACACACACACACACTACCTATGGCCGGTTGGGCTTAAATGACCCTCCCCTTGAACAGGTACGGTCGGCCAGATAAGTCATGTCTCCGATGTCATTATGTTTTGATTGCTTTGTGCTGTATTAATGTCTGTCAGATGTTGAATACGGTGTATAAAGATAGGATTTGCTTATATATCTCACTGGAAAAGCTGAATTAATGCTTAGATAGTGCTGATAATTCAATTGTTGCTGGAAATGTACTTGGTGCCGCGACATCACTTATTTGGCTGACTGTACAAGCTAGGTACCGGGTACTCGAGTGAGTTGCCTCGGTATATGGAAGAATATATATGCGATTCATTCGCGGTCACCTCCTCTCGGGGATTACGGCATCTGGCAAAAGGTTGATATATAGACCTTAGAGTTGGGATTAAATAAGAAAACATCTAATATAAGTACAATAAGATAGATGACATCCGATTAAAAGGAACAAAACTAGACAGTTGTGTTAAGGGGAGGTTTTTAGTTTGTTCCCTATACGTCCATCAATCTTAAAATTACACCTAGACCCCCTTTCAAGATGAATGTGTACATTTTTCGGTAGAAAAATATCCCGGCCGAAGGCCGATTCCTCTTAAATGACAAGCTCGCTATCGCTCGCCAGGAAAAAATCGACACCTAAATGGCACGACAGGTCTTAAAATTGACAGAAATGGGGCGAACGTTTTTAAAATAATCCAACTAATGGGGCAAACATCTTAAACTTTCAAAAGCAATGGGGCTAAACATGAGGGAGAAAGGGTTCCAGAAAAAAGTCCCTCAAGTGGAAATCTCTCCTTAAGTAAATTAGCAGGGGTAGGTAGTGGTAGGGCAAACAAAACCATTTTTTGTACCATGTTTTAACCAATACGGTTAGATTAGGTTAGGTTAGTACTATATTTTGGCACTGGTTTGGTTGGTCTGGGTTAATTTGGCACTGGTTGAGAGCTACTGGTTGAGTGCAGACGTAAATGTTATATATTCAGCTCGCCAGTATAAAAACAAAAAATGTCTTCGAGTTTACAATTCATCAAGGCGTCACCGAATTTAAGAGGGGTGACATGCTTTTTGTTATTTCTGTCATTTTCTCTCTTGCTCTGGCTTGTATCCATTCGGCCCCATTCAGCCAACTATTTTAAGACGTTTATCCCCATCTAGGTGTCGATTTCTTCCTGGCGAGCGATAGCGAGCCAGCATTATATGAAGAAATCCGGCTTCGCCGGAGACATTTTTCTATCGAAAAATTTACAAATTTGGCCTACTTTCTAACAAAAATATAAAATATGCTGGCTCGCTACCGCTCACCAGTAAGAAATTGACACCTGGATGGGGATAAACGTCTTAAAACAGTAGGCTGAATGGGGCCCAATGGATACAAGCCAGAGAAAGATAGAAAAGGACAGAACAAGAAACAGGTCACCCCCCTTAAAGGGTTGAATTTAAAGGGTTAGCCTCACTACCTGTCTCGGCAACGGTAAACAGGTGTTATTGTCTGGCCTTGAACTTATGGGGAGACTGACCGTTTGTTTGGTCTATTAATTCATTTATTCATATATTTTGTTTAGTTTCCTCCCTAGACCTCCATCAAGCTTAGAAAAACACCCCCTAGACCCCCTTGCAAGATAAATTTGTACATTTTTCGGTAGAAAAATGTCCCGGCCGAAGGCCGTTTCCGCTTAAAATTGCAGGTTCGCTATCGCTCGCCAGGAAATAATCGACAACTAAATGGCATGAAAGGTCTTAATATTGACAAATAAATAGGGCGAAAGGTCTCGAAATCGCCAAACTAATTAAACGAAACGGCTTAAAATGTCAAAACTAATATGATAAACACGAGGGAGAAAGAAAGTGGTGCAGAAAAAGGGTTTGAAGCCTGGCCATCTGTCTCGGCAACGGTAAACAGATGTTGTTGTTGTTTGTCCTTGAACTGAATACTTTATGGCTGGTTGGCTGGTGAGAGAATTATGTGTGATTTTTTTTTTTTTTTTTTTTGGGGGGGAGGGGGTTCGACTGGTAGACCTTAAGGGGGGTGACCTGCTTTTTATCCTGATGGTACTTACTCTAGTTGTACTTACTCTAGTTGTATTGCGGGGAGTGAGCATGCTCGTTATTTCCCGCCTCCTATATGTGTAGGTGTTATATGTATCTTTGGAATGGCTGTGGATGTGTGTGTAGTCTGTATTTTTTAGCCAATTGGCGACATTGGAAACGAAGGCTTAGGGTGGATCTGTATGGTACCATTCTCACTATAGACGGTACCGTCTCGCCCGAAGGCTTAGGTAGCCATCAGCTTAGGTGAACCATATGATACCCATCTCGCCTTGTACCATTTTTGCCAACCCCAGATGGGACGTCACAACGTCGTCCACTTACTCCAGGTACCTATTTACAGCTAGGTGAACTGAGGCTAACACATGAAAGGAGACAAGCCCAATTTGTCTCCACCCGGCCGGGGATTGAACCCCCGACCCCTCGTGTGTGAGACGAGAGCTCTACCTACTAGGCTGTGTGTGTGTGTATATGTGTGTGTGTGTGTGTGTCGTCTTTCATTCTTCAGCGGCATTGTTTAAGGGGGGTGACCTGCTTTTTGTTATTTCTGTCCTTTTCTCTCTTTCTCTGGCTTGTATCCATTCGGCCCCATTCAGCCAACTATTTTAAGACGTTTATCCCCATCTAGGTGTCGATTTCTTCCTGGCGAGCGATAGCGAGCCAGCATTATATGAAGAAATCCGGCTTCGCCGGAGACATTTTTCTATCGATAAATGTACAAATTTAGCCTGCTGTCAAGAAAAATAAAAAAATTCTTTGTCAATATTAAGACCTTTCGTGCTATTTAGGTGTCGATTCTTTTCCTGGCGAATGATAGTGAGCCTGTAATATTGGAAGACATTTTTCTACCGAAAAATGTATAAATTAATCTAGAAGGGAGACTATTTTTTTTTTTTTTTTTTTTTTTAAATGGAGGTCTAGGGAGGAAACTATAAAAATACTGAATAGACCCTACATGCAAAAATCTCCCCAAAAGTGAACCATCCTCCCTTAATGCGTGGCGTGATCTATCGTCCATTTAATATTGTCTTAATCTAACCTAACCAAATATGAGTTACTTAATTCAGTATTGTCTTAATTTACTCCAATCTAGCCTATTCTGAGTTACTTAAATTAACTACCGGTATGTCTTAATCTAACCTAGCCTAATCTGAGTTACTTCATTCGTTATTCTTCAAACTAGTCTAACCTAGCCTGAGTTACTTAAGGGATTTTTTTCTTGACCCCTTTCTCCCTCATGTTTAGCCCCATTGCTTTTGATATTATAAAACGTTTGCCCCATTAGTTTAGCGATTTTCAGAACTTTCACCCCATATTAAGACCTTTCGTGCCATTCAGGTGTCAATTTTATCCTGGCGAGCGATAGCGAGCCTGTAATTTAAGAGGAACCGGCCTTCGGCCGGGACATTTTTCTACCGAAAAATGTACAAATTTATCTTGAAAGGGACTCAAGGGGGTGTAATTTTAAGCTTGATGGAGGTCTAGGGAACAAACTAAATACCTCCCCTTAACTACCACTGTTTCCTCCTAAGCTGCATAAAATCGTCTAATTATAGCTGGAATAACACCAAATACATCCTCGGTAAGGAAGGGGTTAAAGGTAATGATGTTTGGCAATGAAGTCAGAGGTTGTCGTGGTGAAGGGGGGGGGGGGGGGGGGGGTCAGACATGGCGGCTCCCGGAACGTGACTCCTCCCCCTCCCTCCCTCCCTCCACCACCACCACCGCGCCCCACTGCCGGACGTACGATCACACCCACCTCAGTCCCCCTTTAGTAAACAGAGACCACACACAGGCACACCTGCCCTCACTCGGTATGGTCGCGCGCAAAAGTTATAACTTACCTGTTCGGATTCAACTATATTCTTTCTACAATCTATTTTTGTATTAATTTCACCCCAACACCAAACACCTCCAATTAAATTAATGAAAGCATATGATGTGATCCACCGGGATTCGAACCCATATAATCATTACACATTTCACGACTAAAGAACTTTCCACTGGTATTCTTAAATATTTCTTTCATTCGCAGCCCCATTAATGGACGAAACAACTTGAAAACGTAGCTACCTTAAGAAATGGGATTGTTAACCCTTTCAAGCTCCAATACGCGTTTCTGTTCTGTTTTCTGGCTACTATTAGACGATTTTATTCAGATTAGTAACGGTCTATGGAAGTCAAAGGGTTGATTGAGATACTCTTTACCCTCTTAATACCCACAGATCCTTCCTAAGCTGCATAAAATCGTCTAATGATCTAGCCAAAATAAACTGCTAAAACGCGTCAGAGCTTCAAAGGGTTAAGGGGAGGTCTCCACTTGAGGGATTTTTTTCTTGACTCCTTTCTCCCTCATGTTTAGCCCCATTGCTTTTTCTAATTTTAAGACTTTCGCCCCATTATTTTGACGATTTTAAGAACCTTCGACCCATTTCTGTCAATTTTTAGACCTTTCGTGCCATTTAGGTGTCGATTTTATCCTGGCGAGCGATAGCGAGCCTGTAATTTAAGAGGAACCGGCTTTCAGCCGGGACATTTTTCTACCGAAAAATGTACAAATTTATCTTGAAAGGGGGTCAAGGGGGTGTAATTTTAAGCTTGATGGAAGTTTAGGGAGGAAACTAAACACCTCCCCTTAAACTAAACACCTCCCCTTAATCCGTGTATATTCTAAACCACATAAATTACCTCGATGTTTGTTCGGTATAATAACAACATTGTTTAAGAATGTAAGTGTGTGTTTATATCGTCTTAACTAGAAACATGGCCAACACTTTTGAAGCAGACTGTACATTCACCCACACATGTATGCAGATAATTAAGGGGATAGTGGCCGGTTTGGGGGGCTATTAATTCATTTATTTATTAATTTGTTTTTTTTTTAGTTTCCTCGCTAGACCTCCAAGCTTTTAAAAAAAAAAAAAAAAAAAAAAAAAAAAATATATATATATATATATATATATATATATATATATATATATATATATATATATATATATAGCCCCCCTTTCAAGATAAATTTGTAAAAAAAATTTATAGAAAAATTTCCCGGCCAAAGGCCGGTTCCTCTTAAAATTACAGGCTCGCTTTCGCTCGCCAGGAAAAAATACTCCTAAATGGCACGAAAGGTCTTCAAATTGGCAACGAAATGGGGCGAAAGGTATTTAAATCGCCAAAGTAATGGAAGGAACCTCAAAACTAATATGCTAAACACGAGGGAGAAGGAGGTTCATAAAAAGCGAGTAGTACCCCCTTAAGACAGACCACTCACCTGCCCACCCTTGCTACAGGTACGCTAAAACATGTCGACTGATTTTATATTAGTGTCCCCTCTTGATGTTATGAAAATATGCTCCAATTAATCTGAACCAAGCTGGAGTAGACAATTATACTGTTATCATGTGTGTTGTGGATTATTATTATTATTATTATTATTATTATTATTATTATATTAACCCTCTCCAACATATGACGCGATTTTGAGCCTATTGGGGATACTTTAAAGTCTTTGTTACCATCAGGGGTCTTTAGAAACCTTTAGTTTAGTTACTTCAACCTCTGCAGTTGTCTTTGAGCTAGCTGTGTTGAGCCTATTGGGGATACTTTAAAGCCTTTGTTACCATCAGGGGTATTTAGATACATTTAGTTTAGTTACTTCAACCTCTGCAGTTGTCTTTGAGTTAGCTGTGTTGAGCCTATTGGGGATACTTTAAAGCCTTTGTTACCATCAGGGTCTTTAGAAACCTTTAGTTTAGTTACTTCAACCTCTGCAGTTGTCTTTGAGTTAGCTGTGTTGAGCCTATTGGGGATACTTTAAAGCCTTTGTTACCATCAGGGGTATTTAGAAACCTTTAGTTTAGTTACTTCAACCTCTGCAGTTGTCTTTGAGTTAGCTGTGTTGAGCCTATTGGGGATACTTTAAAGCCTTTGTTACCATCAGGGGTCTTTAGAAACCTTTAGTTTAGTTACTTCAACCTCTGCAGTTGTCTTTGAGTTAGCTGTGTTGAGCCTATTGGGGATACTTTAAAGCCTTTGTTACCATCAGGGGTATTTAGAAACCTTTAGTTTAGTTACTTCAACCTCTGCAGTTGTCTTTGAGTTAGCTGTGGGCAAAAAACTAATTTTGGAGAGGTAATTATAAAAGTGAGAGAACTCTATTTCTTATGGCTAATCTGGCAACCTCTGCGTCATAAATGCGTGAAAGGGTTAACAGTCTAGGTGATGGAGGTGGGTCAACTTGAGCGTAACTGTGTCTGTGGCATTACGCTGCACAATATTACCCGTTCAGGTGTGACGCTATTGATGCATACGAAAGTCTACGGTATAATCGATGATGAATTGTATACATAATAGTTAACAATGTTTATGCAGTTTATTTCGTACATTATAACACATGTTTTCTTGTGGAGGGAACAGTTAGGACGTCTTCTTCCGTGAAACAGTCAGCCGATTTTATTGGTATCGACCTTTTCAATCAGTTGACTGCTGCTGTTAATTATAATTATTGGATCATTAAAACAAACAGGATGTCAACTCCCATGATATAGCTCCAAAATGGTTGGTTTAAATTACGTAGTTACTTAGTCTATATAGCTGTACGTAAAGGGTGTGTGTGTGGGAGTGGGATTTTTTTTTTTTTTTTTTTTTTTTTTTTTTTTTTTATATAAACAGTTTGCTCCTATGGTTATAGGTAGCGCCAGCGAACTTGACAATAATCTTCTTATATCTCGAAATTAATGAAAGCAATTGGGCTGACGTTTCTATCATTTGGGAAGAGTCTACCAGGAAATAGGTGTGGGTATTTACAGCCAGTTTGCTCTAGGCCCTTTTGAGTTTCAGAGAGGTCAGGGATGAAGATTATTGTCAAGTTGGTTGGCGCCACCTATAGTATGTATTTACTGTTATGACGAGTCTTCAAAATGGCATCAGGGTCCTTGATTTCAGCCAAGTTGTGAAGTGGGCAGCGGGTATATTAACCCTTTGAAGATTATGGGGCATTTTGTCAGTTTATTCTACCTATCATTAAACGATTTTAGAAAGTTTAGGAAGGATCTGTGGGCATTATAAAGGCATAGACTATAGACTATCCCAATTAACCCTCTGTAGTATGAATAAACTCGTTTAATAGCCAGAAAACAAACAAAATGCGTAATCGGATTGACTGTGGAGATTGTGGCGATTGTGGCAATACCCAGGGGAGGGCCTCATAGGCTTGTGATAAGGAGTTGCTGGAATTCCTGTTTCATTTGCCTGGCTTCCCTCACTGTTTCTGTTTGCGTCTCACCTACACAGAGAGTAATCCAGTTAGCTCTCACAAACGCCGCCTCCTATTAAGTTCACTACACTAAACAAGTACACCACATTTTTCCTATGAAAAAAAAATATATATATATATATATATATACGGTACCCGGTATATATATATATATATATATATATACGGTATATATAAATAAATAAATACGTTTAATCAATCGACTGTCACTCTTTCAACTTTGGGGGAGAGCAGGTTTGCCTTTTGTTTCCTTCATACTCATGGAAAAGGAAAACAAACATGAAAGTGTTGAATTGAAGTCACTCTCTCCTTGGCATCAGTGTGGGTGGGATTCCTGTACCCCAGCCATGGGCGTACGTGACTCCACCGGCAAAAATCATGTACAGTCTCAAATAGTTACAGTATGTGCTCGCTGTTTTCTCTCTCTCTCTCTCTCTCTCTCTCTCTCTCTCTCTCTCTCTCTCTCTCTCCCCCCCCCCCCCCTCTGGACCTGTGACCTGGAATTAAGGGGATATGTTTACTTCTCCCTCGTGTTTAGCCCCCTTAAAGTCACTCTCCAAAAACCTGTACAGTCCCAAATAGTTATGTGCTCCCTGTTTTGTTCTCCCTCCCTCCCTACCTTGTTCTCTCTCCCTCCCTCCCTCCCTCCCTCCCTCTCTCACGCTCCCCCTCTGGCCCCGTCATGTACCCTCGTTCTGTAGACCTGTTCCAGAGTCTGCCAAGGGGAATGGGGGGGGGGGGGGGCAGGAAAACGTCGTCTGCTGCTTTTTCTAATACACCAAATAGTAATCAGTTTCTATCCAGTGAGTCGATATATATAGATTAAGGGGAGGTGACCTGTTTTTGTTGTTGTTGTTCCCCAGGCTGCCTGGCCGAACAGCCCCAAGGTCCCGAGCAAGGCCAAGGCCATAAACGAGTGCCCCCACAAAACCCTCCCTGCTTACCACTAACAAAGCCCGGGTGACCCAAGCCACTCTAAGGCAGGTAGCTGAGGAGGGCGCGGAAACGCCCGGGAAACCAAAGCTCCACCCAAGGCCCTGTGCCCCTCAGCAATTATGAAGGGAAAGTTGAGGGGCAAGGGAAAAATGTGACGCTTTGGCTCCCAATCGCAGTAGGGAGGTCAATCCACGGAAAAGACGCCGTCACTTGAGATCTAGAAGATATATAAGTAAAAGGAACAGTCAGAGTAAGCTATGGGTATGGCAGAGATCGCTCAGCTCTCACTCTCATAGACCAGCCCATCACCACCCTGTTTTTGTTCTGTCCTTTTCTATCTTTCTCTGGCTTGTATCCATTTGGCCCCATTCAGCCTACTGTTTTAACACGTTTATCCCCATTCAGGTGTCAATTTTTTACTGGTGAGCGGTAGCGAGCCAGCATATTTTTTATTTGTGTTTGACAGCAGGCTAAATTTGTACATTTTTCGATAGAAAAATTTCTCCGGCGAAGCCGGATTTCTTCATATAATGCTGGCTCGCTATCGCTCGCCAGGAAGAAATCGACACCTAGATGGGCATAAATGTCTTAAAATAGTTGGCTGAATGGGGCCGAATGGATACAAGCCAGAGAAAGAGAGAAAAGGACAGAAATAACAAAAAGCAGGGAGGTTTTTAGTGTTTCCTAGACTTCCATCAAGCTTGAAATTACACTCCCTTGACCCCCTTTCAAGATAAATTTGTACGGTACATTTTTCGATAGAAAAATGTCCCAGCCGACGGCCGGTTCCTCTTAAATTACACCTAAATGGGACGAAAGGTCTTAAAAGTGACATACATGGGATGAAAGTTCTTAAAATCGCCAAAACTAATGGGGCGAACGTCTTAAAATCTCAAAAGCAATAGGGCTAAACATGAGGGACAAAGGGGTAAAGAAAAAAAATCCCTCAAGTGTAAATCTCCCCTTAAAAGTCATCAAAATATCACTCATTTCTATATTAATTAATGTTTCAGACTTATTACTCTCAAATTATAGTCAGTACAGTCGCGCTAATAAGTAATGTCTCGGCACCCAGTATGTTTTGATCAATAATTGGTATCAGCAATATCTAAGCTTCATTTCTTCATATCGAGTGAAATATACAAACATGTTCCTACACTTACCCACCCTGTTCAACATCTGACAGACATTAATACAGCACAGAGCAAGCCAAACGTAATGACAGCTGGGACATGACTTATTAGCGCGAC